>JBCEWB010600342.1:0-18079 GCA_039654565.1 Peronia peronii | reverse complement strand
TTGTTGTTGTTGTTGTTGTTGTTGTTGTTGTTGTTGTTGTTGTTGTTGTTGTTGTTGTTGTTGTTGTTGTTTTAATTTTCTGCAAAGAGTTCAACCTGGATTTGTCGTCTTTTTTTTTTTTCGTCCAGTGCAGAAAAAATATGTCATAAAAGTCGTCTGAATATACAGAAATCAAAAGCACGGATGGCTTTTACGCTATATATTTTCCGGAATCAGAGTCTGTGGCATCGTAATATCTATGTTTAGATAGACGGAAGCTTCTTTGATGAGCGCCCCTTGCGAGGCTGTAATGAGTGTTGTTTATTTTCTCTTATAGTTCTCTGGGTCGCTCCTGAAAAACAAAAATCAGAATTTCTTGCTTCAAACCGGTTTGAAACTGACATTTCAACAAGATAAGTCGTTATTTCATGTTGTTGTTGTTTTTTTTTTAATTGAACAGGATTCACAGTTGTGTCACATTATTCCCTCATTCTCTTTCAAAGAAATAAAGACCTAAAAAATACAAAAGAATACTTCTACAGCTCAGATAAAGCACGTTAATGGGCTATGTATCTCTCACAGCTGCTATATTTAACGGAAACAATGCTGGTAGGTAAGGAAGTGCGGAACAAAGCCAAAGCCCTCACGATCAAAACACAGTATACACTGTCATATCCCAGCAGAAGGTCACTAATTTTAGTAGTTGTGTATTGCGTGTGCACGTATCTGCGTATGTGTGTGTGTTCAGACAAGACAAGATGGCGACCAATGATCATAGGAACATTAGGAAAGTGTGATTAACACACTTGCACTTAAGTATGCTATTGGTAAGTGTTGCGTTTGCTAGCAGTGTTTTGAGTAATCATAGGACCGAACAAAAAAATCAAAAAGAAAAACAGCCAACGAAAGACGATACAAGTGCTGAATCACAGAGATCTGGGCAGTCGTTTTAAAGGGCAAGCTCTTGGCATGCAGTTTTGCTCCGTGATCGCATTCATTCTGTTACCGAGTCTTGATATCTTTTTTCCTTATTTTTTAAACCTCTTCTGGGGTATTTTCTTGGATACTACAAAGGTGACACCATGCAATTGTGGCAAAACAGCATGAACTATTTTTCAAGTTTTTAAAGTCTATGACAGAAGAAATATAATACAACTTTTTTTTTTCATTAGGGAAAAGTACTTTCACTTTTATACATAGATCTATTGGAACAAGACATTTCTATAATTTGTTGTTTGTAAATAAAAGAGGTCTCTATAAAACAACAACAACAACAACAATACTTAACATCAAAATGGCTCATTGCCATTGATAACCTGAAAACAATACGAAAGTTAAATCACATGTTTTCTAGGAATAGAGTACCGCCAAATAGCCAGCTATTACGGCTAGGTCCCTTCATGGCTGAGCTAATCGTACTTGAATAGGCATGACTCAAAACAACAACACGGCTCTGCCCATATGTTTTTGCCCATTTTCTCTAAATCAGTTCCATCTTACTTAACTTTGGTGTTGTTATCGTGTCTTCATATATTGGCAAACACTGCAGCAGAAATAAAGTAAAATAAAACAAATAAAAGAACTATAAATATAATACGGGGGGCGGAGGGGAGGGGCGGGAAGGGGAGGGGAGGGGGCTCTACGGGATTGCTTTTTTTTTTTTTTTTTTAAGATATGCTCAAAATTGTTATGCATTTCTAGAGACCACGATGCGAGAACAATGTGAAATTTTTAAGTTCTGTCGCGAATATTCGAACAAATGAGTTTTAGTTTATTAAGATTTCTATTTGCCTTGGAGTTTTTATTTCAGAAATCAAAGAGTTAGAAATATACGCTTTAAATATAATATATATATATATATATTTTAAATCTAAACATTAACAATATTAATTTTTTAAAAATAGTAATAACGAAAACAAAACAAAAACAAAAATAATGAAAAAAAAAAAGAAAAGAAAAGAAAACTACTGAACTACCAGTCTCATTCATGAAACTGGATCAACTCAAATAAGAAGACTCTTGAGGCCATTGTTTAGTGCAAAGGCGTGCATAGAAAACATTTTTTCATTATTTAGCTCAGATACTGATATTGTAATTAAATGATATCTCTGTTTAGATAAATAAGGAACTATGTTTCACTAGAACAGCAACCCATCATCCATCAATGCCTTATTTTCTTCTATCGTATTTTAAGAAATACCTGTCAGAATTACTGGGAAAAGGATAAATTAAAAGTCATGGATGTCTAAATTGCAAGATTCACACCAGATCCCAGCTTCCTACGCGATATAGTCAGGAAACGAACTAGACAAATCGAATGAGTCTTGAGAACGGGTGCTAATTTTCTCCAAATTAAATCTTCTGTTCCCAAATAAAACAAAGTCTCAATCAAGATATATACAAAAACATAACAAATGTCGATGAATTTAAAATAGATTGGGTGATGTTTAAGTTTCTAGGTACAGGAGCAATCCATATACAGCGGCTTGAGATGACAATGGGCAAGACTAAGAGAAGAACGGGGAAAACTCTGATTAAGCTTGTCACTGTCTGCTTGTAAACACTTGTGACTTTTTTTTTTTAACCCATATTTTTAAGCTCTCTCATTATGAAAGATCTCATAATGATCCGTGGCCGAATGTCTGCAGCTGGAAATTCTCAGCATAACGATCGTGTCACATTAGAGAGGTGTACAATAAGAAAGAGCGCAGCAAAATCTAAGCCCGATGCCTCCTATTGTCGTTCTCCTCCCTCCACATACACAGGCACATAATTATTTCAACAGATAATAAATAAATAAAAAACGAACTATAATTAATTAATTTTTATTTTAAAAAACCTCTAATTCCTCCAATTCTACAGCTCCTCGCACCATTTATTAAAGAACAATATAAAGATCCCTGAAGAGTAGAATACAATTCGCATTCTCAAATTTAATATTTTTTAAAGCCTTCTCACTGGTCTGTTTTTGTTATTAGTTTTTCTCTGGAAATAAAGATTTTTACAACAAAATTCCAACTATGTCTCGCCCCTTTTCCATTCTTCCCTCTTTCCATTTGTTTTAAATTTGGCAAGCCAGCCCACCCACTCTCTCTCTCTCTACCTCCCCTCCTTCCCCCTCTCTCCCCCAAAATCTCATCTTTATGGCAATTAATTGAGAAACTGACGATCTCTAGTTGGCAGTGTGGCCCTTACCTCAAATGGCCCGCGTCCGCCTGGGATGGCATCGCCACTTGTTCTCACTTCCGGGATGGCTCATTAGCTTCTTCGCCGCTTCCGCACTCAGCGATACGCCGGGAATCGACCTGTGGGATGAGCCAATAATTAGCAGGTGTTAGAGCTGGCTGTTAGGGAGAGAACAACTTATCACTGAAATGTTACACGAAACTGTCACAGGGATCCCGTCTTCTCTGCCCTAGACCGGGACAAATAATTTCGCGGGAGCCGGCCAGACTCCAATCTGGCCGAGTAATTATTGACGCTCCAAGGACGGCTGGCGAGTCAAAGTGACATTTGATGCCTTCTACCCACAACTACTGAATTGGTCAATGCCTGAACATATCACTTAGATGGTGCTGACAATTAATTCTTATTCAAATAAACAGAGAAATGTTTGTGAAAATGACGATTTTTTTTTCAATAATGGCTGAAGTGGGCCATGGTATTAAATCTCTGGGACAGATATTGTCAACAGAGTGTAAAAAGTTGGAGTGGACATGGAGAACTCATTTTTATTAACAGATTATTTATACAGAGAGTTAATTTTATTACCCTCCGCACAATAATTTATAGTTCTGATGAATTTGTCTCCGTAGGTTATTACACCTAGGCAGTTGAATCTCTGTTTCCGTGAGTTTTTAAAGGAGATGTGTCGTCATGTGTCTGATGTTGATGTAAATGTTTCTTTCACTGTTAACGCAGCATGTGTAGAAGAAGTGGAGAGGACTGGTAATCTGATCTAAAGAAATTTTGGCTAATATAATTTAAATCCTAAACATGCCCTCACTTTTAATGCTTATAAATATGAAAAGAATGGAATTCAAAGTGAAAGTTAAGAAGTGGAGTGAGTACTGGTAGAAAATATACAATGGCAGGTACAAAGGGAAGTACCACATTAATTTTGCAGTCAAGTATAAGAATGAACACATTTAACAGGATATTTTCATCTTTGCCATTGTTCAATCGAACATTAACAAAATATTAGTTCTTAATTTCTGCAATCAAGAAGGATAGCAACAATTTCTGGCACTCTAAGATCATCCTTTAAGAGTTACAGAAATTGAGCATACTGGCCTCCCTAGCAACACATTTCAACTGATTCCCCAAAGAAATAGTGCTGAGCATAAACATCATCATGATCTCTAAAAATTAGAGCGTGCCTGTTCTTCAGAGAAAGAATGATCTTTTTTTCCCACTGGTAAAGGTCCAATTAAAGATACTGTGCCAGTGCAGCTGAAAGATCTATATTAATAATTAACTCCATGATGACTATAACAATAAGAAAATGAAAAATAAATTTTTAAAAAACTGTCGTCAGGATAAGAAGGACAAACAGCAAATTAAAAAGATTCTGTTCCAATTAATTGCTCCCAGAGTATATAAGGGATCAGGTGTTCTTTGAAACGAGGGCTTTCATTTATTTTTCTAGACATCGTGTGTTTTTTTATATATATACTCAGTATATATGCAAAACATGTGTCTATATTGATGTAGTTACATTTTTGTATAAAAGCATGTATTTGTGTGATGAGTAATAATATGTAAAACTATTAGTTCAATAAAATTATGTTGAAGGTATTTGTTTGTTTGTTTTTGTTTTTGTTGTTTTTTTTTTTATTTGCTTGTTTTGAACTTTTACAATTCTTAGTTTGTAAACACAGTCGATCAAAATTTTTTGTTTTATTTCCTTATTATGGAATGTAAAGAAATTCTTTTCAACTCTATAAGATCTAGAGCGGCTTTTAAAGTAAAATGACACTACCTTCACTAGATAGCGCTGGATTTCTGTAACCGTGCTACAAGATCTACAGACCTGTGACAGGGGTTGGACCGCGAATCCCGGACAGATGGAGCTCGTCAGCCTGGGAGAGCAGTCCATCTCTTGGAAGGAAAACCCTGATGCTACCTTGCTGCATATCCCGTGATGACAGAGACTCCAGGAATAAACCCCAGGGAAAAATTCAGAGTCGGAGCCCTTAAGGCAGCAAGACATGCTTGTAAACTGACTCTGGCAGTTCCTGCGACGCCGTTGGTGTCAAACAGTAACAGCCTTGCTTGGATCCACCAAGGACATAGAGAGACATGCAGCGACATGCAACATGGACAATTGACTATTCTCCATACTACGCTGCACAGGCAAGATCCTGCCAACCTGGAGAGGACCTCTGTCGTGGACATTACGCTGCTCTAGCTCAGTGAACAGCCAGGATAAATACCCCAGCATGATCAGTACTGACCGATGGAGGCCTATTATGTTTAACTAAGATCATTTGTGTTGACTGAATATTCCTTTACATTTAAAGCTGTGCTCTGAAATTATTTTCTCTATAAAACACCCGCCTTCTGAGTTTCAGTCATTTACAGCCATTCATAGTCAAATACTTTTTTGATGGTTCAATTTTATGAAGATTCAAGCACCAGTTTTTACCCGAACTGGACCTTAACGAGCTTAGAACAGACAACATTAAAGTCATTTTCACTCTTTTCCAACCTCTTTTTGCTCATTTGTTTAGGCGCACCAGATGTGGCCTATGTCAAAGATGAGACTTCTCTGTAAAAATGAAAATTTAATTAACGAAGTTGATATGTCATTCTCAACTGCAAGGGATTACACAAGATCAGTAGTAGCCGTTCTCTTTTTCAGTCACAACATATTTTGAGTCAGCATCTTTTACATGTAATAATAATCAAACGTTCTGCCTTCCCCAAAAAGTTCACCATCGATGGCGAATTGTTAAAAAAAAAACTCAACATAGGATTCGAAATACAAAGTTTGATTATAATCTTAGAGCAAGATTCCATGGACAACTTAAATTCCACATTATGAAAATCGCCATGGTAAGAATCTTTACGAACAAATAAAATCACTAAAAATTAAAAATAATAATGATAATAATAATAACAATAAACCTATTTGTTTCATTTTGTTTGGCTTGGTTTGGGCTTTGTTCACTTTTGTGTACTCATGTGTGTGTGTGTATCTGTGTGTGTTTGCTACTTTGTTTAGTGTTTATTGGTTTCCATCTTATACACGAAAGCTATCACAGTTATATTAATTAGCTGAACTGAGATTCAACTTGGAACACTGGCCACATTGAACTTAACTTATTTGTTTTAAATATACGAGGACTGGGAAATAATATTGTTCGAGCTACTGACTTTCTTTAAATGGCCTTTAATTTTGTACTAGGTTACGGCTATGCATTCGTGTGGCATTGTCAGCATAGGATCTAAAGCTTTGTTTGTTTTGTATCTACTAAAAACCTGAACTCAATATCATTCTTCAAGTACCTATTTGTAAAGGATCGAAAGCCTCCTATGTTTACAGAACCATTACCTTTAAGAATATACTGCTATATAAATGATGAAACTTACATTATTTCTTGATAACATTTCTGGCAGTATACTATTTCTGAGCATGTAAGATGTTAATGCCGTTCTATTTTAGCTAGTTTCATTGTCAGCCTTGTCCTAGAGATTTGTTGCTTTTAAATATATTTCCAATGTTACACTGCATCTGTGTCTCAAGGAATCATGTCGCATTGATGGAGCTAATATATGTAACAGATTGACAAAACGATTTTTTGCTGAGTTTATCTGCGCCTAAGAGCTATTCATTTTCACACGAGTCTTGAGTTTTTTCGTGTTATATCTTTCTGCATGTCAAGGATATTTTCATGTCAAGAAGCTATTGATCACTGCTATTTTGCCTTGAAATGTCCCGCATTCATGTGTACACTCGTTTCTTTCTCAGATTTTAATCTGAGACATGTAAAGGTTATGTACACGAAAAACAATAATTCTAACATTGAAGTAACAGTAACTGGGGCATTTTTTTAAATGAAGAAGTTTCTCTGCATTGTAATAACAAACAATGAGCTTGAATCGAGTAAACACACATGGTATAATTATATATTGTTTAACATTCCAATGAGATTGATCCAGAAAGTGCTGCGATTGCTCAGACTGCTTTGTTATCATTCAGTTCTGCAGAAATATTTTGGTTAAGAAAGAAGTATTTTAAAAAGAAGTCTTATGGAATTTGGAGCATTATTATTTTGGTCTTTTTTCAGATACTTTTTATCCAGTATTATTGTCTAAGGGATCCTTATTAAAGAGACTCAGTGATCGCCTCTGTGCGCATGTAATGTTGTCACTGAAAGAGAATGCTGTGTTAGACACTGGTTTCAATGTGCCAGTTCTTGTCATTGCTGACTGGATATGATAACTTGTCCGCTTTACTGGCTCATTCGTTTTCATTTTATATGCATTTTTTTTCCTGAAGAACAATTGAATCGCACGCATAATGTACATTAGATTAGACTTAATATTCAATTGCAAGAGCAGATACAATGATTTTGATATTCAGTTATGGAAAGAGGAACCCTTTCTTTGAATTGTTTGGAAAGATTATATTAACATTTTTTAGTTTTTATCCCAACAATACGCTGTTTCAAATGAAATAAAAAGATTTATACCGCAAAATTTTTTATCTAAATAGAAAAAAAAAGTTACGGATATTACAGAAAAACTTCTGTGCAGAAGAAAATACAAAAAGTAAGACTGAGGTACAGCACAAAATCCTATTTCATTCAGTGACTTAAACACTGTGTCACAAGGGCTAGTAGAATGACTAAAACATTTCCTCAGGAACATTGTAAAGAAAGAAATGGAGGGACAGCAAGAGAAAGAGATGGTTGATCAACATTTTTAAAGGTCCGGGTAGACATTTGTGGACAGCTTACGGGACTGGCACATCACCGCTCAATGCACAGTGCACTGTTCCTCAATATATGAAAACATGGAATTGCATATTGTTATGGTACTGGTCGATTTCTTACTGTTTTCTGTAAATGTTATACACCGTGCCATATTTACAAAATTACTTTTGAGCTGCCTATTTATTCACTGTTCTACAAAACAAAATATTAAAAAAATACAGTACAAATCCAACGTGTTTAGGTTTGATCAGTACCAAAGCACAGTGGGTGAAAAACAAAAATAAAAACTCTCAAGTTTCTCAAACTTGATTCTGATCACTTGGTCCTGTAGTCATTTCTATTCTTCGTAGGATCCTCTCCCCACCCCCGCCACCTTCTTTCCCTGGGGCTATCTCCCCTACCCCAACCACTCAACCCTTAAGATGCAAAAGGAGCAACAACAAGCCTATGTTGTCGAAAGCCGAGAGCTAATTCAGGCCCATCTATGACAGAGTGAGCACTAAACGGACGACATGAAGGGGATGGGAGCAGAGCACCAGGAGCAGAAACTCCATGCTTTTCTATTGACTGCCTGTGTCCTCCCGAGTATTACTCACTAATGATGTTGTTGCTGCTGCTTATCCTCTTTTTTTTTACCAGCACTTTTCTATTTCCTCAGCTTTCTATACTTCCTCAGATCAGTGTGTTTGCCAACGCTCAAAATGAATGAAGGTTTTATGGGCTGCCTTGGCCTTTATATAATCAAGGTTACTTCTGATCAATTCTTCAATCCTGTAAATGCTTGTCAAAAGAGATTATGACATTTTCATCCCTCGTGATATGGGTCTGAATGTCTGCCTTTAAGAGATAGCCTGCTCATGGTTCAGCAACACATGTTCCTGGCAACAGAACAAAGGAACGTGAGATACACGATAGAAACTTGTCATATTGCAAGACAAAGAAATTGTTCGATTCCATTTTTGTTCTTTGTTGTTGTTTTTTTCGCTCATTCTTTACAATAGCTTTTTGCCTCAACGAAGTTTAGTCTTTCCTTCTCCTATCATTTTGGAACAGCGAGTAGCGATAGGTCCATACCGCTGATTGGAGCCAACTAAGGCTATGTGTTCGCCGTAACATAACATTGATTGCGCCTAATTAGTCGTACTAATCACATTTCCGGAAAAAACCCGATTTTATGCCCAACTCTTTGTCATTGGCTTCATGTTAGACAACGGAAGACACCTGACTTGAAAGTATTTTTTTCTACTCATTCTCTTCTCCAGACACATACTATGACTATAGGGAAATGTTACACTATTTCCAAAAAAAAAAACGAACTTGTTTTCACCCATTGAGGGCGTCAACAGTTACTGTTGGGTTGGTCCTCCTCCCAAAATCAGTTAATTTATTTCTTTTCCACCTTTCAGGTTACTCTTGAAAAAGGATTAGAAAGAAAGGAAAATCCTGAAAAGCAATAGAAGGACCAACTACACGACCAGGACACACCGCTAACATAAACAGTGCATTACAGTGCATTAGAAAATGATCCTCCCTCGAGAATGCGGAACAAAATCGAAGCTGAGTTAGATGTATGTCAGCCACGGGACAAGATCTGTCCCAGCCTCGCCACATCGACGTAGGTCTAACCAAATTATCTTAGACCAAAGACAGAGAAATTTGTCGATACCTCCTGTTAAAGAGCAGCACTGTCTCATGGGAACCAGTGGAAGGTTTGGAGATCGGCTTAAGTTCATTGGCTGAGGTTTTACCTCTGTCTCTCTCCCTCTCTCTCTCCCACCCCCTCTCTCTCCCATTTTCTCCGTTCTTCACATTCTGTTCATTGCACCTGCACATTCACAGGATATATCGTCAAACAAGTAAGACCACATATCGATTATGACAGTTATAACGATAGGATATTAGAGCGATACATGTCCGTGATTGATTTCCTGTTTTCTCGATGTCTAACATCTTCTAATGCTTATTTCTGCTGTCAGCACGCTCTCAAAACAGAGAGAAGTTCCCCTGTGACATTGAACTGTAGAGGATGGTATGGTAAATTGGCACACGATTATCGTCTCTCGATCTCGTGTGAAAATGAATGAATGGGGACGCCATTATATGGAGATCGAAATGATAATTTGCTTCATAAAGGCGGACATGGCCCTGAAAATTGCTGTGATCTGTCACATACACTAATGGTGACCAAACTTTTCATAGGAGTGAATACGGCATTTTTGCACTTCGAAGAACAGCAAATGAGGGATCACATACGGTTTTATCTCCCAGGTTTTCCTCCATGGTCTTCTTCTTCTTCATCATCTTTTTATTCTTAATACTTTTCTTGTCAATACCCCCTCTTTCTCTGTGTCTGTTTCTCTCACTCTCTCTCTTTCTCTCTCTTTCCATCAAATGTGCGATTATCTTGACTCTTGCTGTGGCCAAATTTTTACAGAAAAAAAGTGACATCTATAAAATCACTCAGCTTGATAACCATGTACAAAATGTTTTTTACAATAACCCCAGACGGGTTTAGTGTATACATACAAGGCCCTTTGCTGAACTCAGTTTTGCTATTCTGTCCCATATCATAAGCCATCCGAAGAAAGAGACTATCATGTTCTCGGTAGTTTAACTGTTGACGACTTGTTAAAAAAATCATGAAAATGTTATTTGCTTAATACGCAATGCACTGTGTGAAAATTATTCCAGTGGTGTCCTATCAAAAAATGCGGCCACCTGGAGCGAGCAAAGAATTCATCGAACAATATTACTACCGGCTAGCATGCACCGGCTTAGGATAAGCCCATTGTCTCTGTAAGCTAACAGAGCCAATTATATCAAGGCTCACTTCTTACTAGAAACCAAAGAACAAGCTGCATGCTACCGGAAAACAGGAACTAGCGTTCTCAATCAACGTATCTTGGAAAACAAAACGAAACCAAAACAAAACAAAAAACGCACAAACAAACACACGTCAAAACTTAGTTTTGAGGAAATATTATCACTACTGAGAAATAAAACTGAAAACATTTTAAAAGCAAAATATGTGAGACTTAATAATAAAAGACAAAGATAAATTATTGCCATGAGCAGGTAGCAGCCCAATCCATGGGTGTTCTCTTCTAATATCTTTCGTATGATCAATTTTGTCCTATAGTATGTATTAGATAAAATAAAGAGTATAACAACAGGCTTTTTCTACGTACGCCGTTTTGTCATTCCTCGAATGAAATACAAAAAGTAAAGCAAGAGTTATTCTTATATTATCATATTTATTATAACTGACTTGTTCGCCTCTGGCACAAGGCTCGGGGGATTCTTGCAACTGTAAAGACGTCGGATGTAATTCATCATGAACTAAAAAGGTGCATATGGTTCTCATGGAGCACATTTGTATAAAAATCAATAGCAACAAACTCTCTAAAGGATAAAATATCTTTGCAAACCCGGCATTGCTCATTATTTCACGAGGAAACAAACGGAGAGAAACAAGACTGATGAAGAGAGAAGGAAGGAAAAAGAGAGGAAAATGGGGAATTGAAACAAATGCACTGGTGAGAGAATGTAGAGACACAGAAAGTAAGACGTAGTAATTAGAGAGACTGCCATGCCTTTTTGCTGAGATGCTTGGGATGCACATAGGCATTCCGAATCGGAATTTCTATGTTGAGCAGTTTCAATTACGCTTATTATATATGTTTTGTTTTGTCTACTTCACTTCAAATCTAGTGACGTGATCCCTGACGTAGCCTCAGATGGCAGAAACAAAAAGAGAGTCATTGGCAGACTTTGATATATTTGCAGATTTGCCAACCTTAACACCCACCAGTGAAATCAGTTAATGATTTCAAATATAAACCAAAGAATAAAGCCCTATTTGCTGCCAGCACAATAACAAAATAGGGAAAAAATCATAGACATCCAGTATGTTACATTTTCACTACTCCCAGTAAAGACAATGCAAATCGAACACATTGTCAGGCTTGCACCAATTCATAGATGAAGCGATTAAGATACATTACGTTGATTTCAACTATCTCTCAATTCGCGTGATTGAAGAACGTTTACAACTGTTTCTAATCCTTATTGTCCTAACTTTTTTCTTTTGTTATTTATTTGTCATCTAGCTCTTTTCATTCGCTTTACATTGCTGTCACACCGCACAAATCTTTCTCTCCTCTCAACAGAAAATAAGCATTCTTTGCCTGTCAGCCCGGTATCTTTTTTTCCCCTCTTTCAATGAATTATTTCTGTAAGAATTATGAGATTTGACAGCCTGCACGTTATGACATTTTAGTTCATTGTCAGGAATCTTGTTTGTGAAAATTGAAGGAGTAATATTATTATATTTAGAGTATTTCATACATTCAAAACCCCGAAAATATATTGATCAGATTTATTATTTACTGTGGTTAATGATTCGATACAAATGAAGAAGACTGACAAATCATTTGAGATATTAGTCTCAATATACGAGGCCATTCAAAAAAGAGATGTATGTAGGTCTGAGATATTACAAAATTCTGATGGCAGTAGTATAATACCCGTCGGAATATCACATTTCAGATTACTTTCTTGTTGTAACCATCTATGATGTATTTCGCTTCTTTTCTGTAATCAGGGCTCATACGATATTTGGAAAGATAAGGTAATGAAAAGCTCTTGCAGAAATGCAACTTGAGATAGTCGACCAAAAATGATCTGATTCTCAAGAGATCATACAATCATGGGGTTTGATAAATTCACTTTTCACCTTTACATACTCTTTGTTGTTCTCGATGTCTCTGTTGTTGATGTTTTTTTTTCTTTGTCTGTCTGTCAACTTGTTTGTGTGTTTCTTTGCTTGTTTGTTTGTTAAGAAAAACACAGAGACGCATCTTAAAGAGGAGGCGGCAACTAAATACTGGTGCTTTTATTTATAAAAAGTCATTTATATTATCATGTTAATAATTGCTCCCACTAAGATCAGGTTTCAGGCCTCAGGTGATGACGCGTACAAGACTAAGTAACGTTAGTATTACATGTAGTACTGATAGACGGAAAGGACAGAGATTCTTGCGTCCGTGACAGGAATGGAACCTAGCAGAAAGGAAAATTGCTGATTATTTGGCTCGTAGATCCGGCTGGTTGGTAGGCAGCCTAAATCTTTCCACTTTATCGTAACAGCAAGAGTTCTCTCTATATTCCTTTAAGCACAGTAATAATTACGGCCCTGATCGTGTCATATCCATATTAAATCCAAAGGCCAAGATTCCAGTGAGTGATAATAGCTTAACACAATCATACTTTTTTATGTTTCTAATTCATCTGTCTCCATGGTTTTCCCAAGGAGGAAATGTCCGGAGTTGGAGCGTATCAAATGTGCAATTAATTTGTAATTACGTGGGAGAATTTGCTAAAAATGTATTATGATCATAGACTATAAATAAAATTTCAAAATGAATAGCTAAAATAAGCACGAGTTATACTTAGCGACAGAAATACAAAATACTGAAACAAAAAAAAATTGAACTTATACATTTTTTTATAAAAAAAAAAAAAGGAGAAGGAAATGAGAATCAGCACAATGTAATGTGAATGATCTGCTTTCCTTGCCCTTTCCTCCTTTAATTTATTATTTCAAAGGATTGCATAGACAAACAGATGAAATGACATGGTTCATTTCCAGAGAAATGATGTGGGAATTTCCAAAGTTTGTTCTTCTTGTTGTTGTTGTTGTTGTCCTTGTTTTGGTTTGTTTTTGTTGTTACTCTTGTATTGTTGCTGTTATTTGTTGTTATTTGTCTTTGCGGTTGTCGTCGTCGTCGTTGTTGTTGTTGCTGCTGCTGCTGCTGCTGCTGCTGCTGCTGCTGCTGCTGCTGCTGCTGCTGCTGCTGCTGCTGCTGCTGCTGTTTGTTATAAAAGTGGTGTATACGCTAACTTGATCAAGTCATAAATTTGAATTAATCTCATATTCATTTCACTTCGTTTAGAAATCAGAATACCCGGTACTATTACAACAATTTTCAGTAGGTTTTTTTTTTTGTAAAAGATAATCTGGATTGAAATGCTCTTGTACTGAAATGTTATCTATCGATCGACATATTTGTTCACACAGTTTCAAACATTAACTTCGTTTCGAGAACAAAAAAAAAATCTTAACAGGATCTCAAAAATGACCTGAAATATTACTCCCACTTTATCATCCTAAAAAAATCCCGTCAAATCCATACAGAAAAAGACGCTATCGATTTCTTGACAAAAATCAGAAACGGCACCATTGTAGTGATGTGCTGACTTTCCTTTGCTTAAAACAATTGAACGTTCATTGTTCCTCTCCTTTGATTATCACCTGAATGACAAGTTTGGGAAAATTTCAGGCTACTGTTTCCATGGGGTGTTCCATTGATGTTCATGATAGCAAAAGAGTTCAGCTGTTACATTAACGAGAAACACACTATTCAAAATAAATGTCACGTCTGACGCAACAGAAAAAGAAAATGCGAATTTGAACACCAAACGTTTTCATTCACATGATACCGCGATAGAGTACTGTAATTACACAATCCCACTGCGTTCGGATAGATGTTTGAGTCTTACAGACCTATAATATTATTTTCCCAAAACTTTCGTGTCAGCTTCTTATTCATTTTGTCACTTTGGGTCATTGGGCTGCACCGCGCATTTTTGTTTTAGTATAACACTATCGTAAGATAAGACGTTTACATTAAATGATTATTGCATATTTTAGAGAACAACGTACTATGAATTGAGTCACAGTCCTTGAATTAACGTTTGTATTAGCATTCTTGTACTTGTCGTTCTCAGCTGATTAGATTAAGACACAAGTTTATAAATAATTCGCGGATATCAGGAGTCACCATACTGAGCTTGATAAACCGCCAAAAATAACAGCGCCGGATGTTTCATTTACGGCGTCCATTAATTAAATCTGCATGTTGTTATTTAATTTACAGCGAAATGTACTTATCCTCAAAAATATATTAACTTACCTTTTGTTTTGGCGTGCTTGTTTATAATTAGATATTGTGGCAACATATTAAACAGTGAAAATATGCTTTTAGGTGTGAATTATTCCTCAAGTAAATTGACTATTATACTGTACAAAAGAAATACACACACACACACACAAGTGACAGATTGATGATGAGAAAATTATGATATTACAGTCTCTGTTGAATCATCGCTGGTGAATCTGACAATTGCCTGAACATAGAACTTTAGTGAGAATACAGAAGCACAAGCAATGTACCACAAGCTGAAGCACATCTCCGACTTTAAGATTTTCTCCTTTCCTTTAATTTGTTTGCTGCAGAAACATGACGTTATCTTGCTGCTGACATTTCTCTTTCTATCTCCACCCCCCCCCCCCTCCCCCCTCACCCCCTTGTAACCCAAATACCAAATCTATTTTAGGAGGAATGAGTAACTGAATATAATATTTCTTTCATCCTGAATTTCACAACATGAAGACGGGGCCATGCAGAGTTCCAGTGAATTTTTAATTGCAAACCAAATTCGGCGAGCACACTGTTTGAAGTGTCTCGTGAAATCGTATTAACTTCAATCTCATAAATCTAGTCACTGTGCTGCCAATCTTAACTATCGGTTGCACCAGTTGAACAACATCTAAGATCCATTTAGTAAATGTTCTGCTAGATTTTACTGTATGTGGCAGTCTGTGTTTCATCAACTGTGAATAACATTTCCTTTCTCACATCATGTTATTAGATCGTTTCCAAGAAGAAAAATTCAGTTCGCACCAGAGAGTGTTGGTCTGTACTCAAAGTATCTGTTGTATAAACTGCATATTAGCTATTGCCACCTTCCCGTGCTCTGTTGTCTCCTCCCCCCCCCCTCCTCCCCCCCCCCTTTTTTTTTGGGTCTTGTTTCTCGCATTTCCTTTGAGTGTTTATTGGAGATATCTTCTTTCTAGCTCTTTATTGATCAATATTTATAAAAGATATTTCAGAGGATTTGGTGACAGTGGATTCCACATAAAGCTGTCAATGACACCCACAGTTATACAGAACAAATTTTATTGATATATTTACTGTGAAACACCACTGATTTACAAAAGGCGATTATTAATTTGTGTGAACAACAGAACAGGCCACTGGAATGTTGGATTTGGCAGAGACTAGAAGAATGAATTTTTGAGGAACTGAGGACGTGTTCTTCGATTTCCAAGTTTCGTGTAGCATTTTTTTTTTAATGTATCTTTGCTGTAGCGAGGTAGAAAGAAAGCAAATATATCAAAAAGTACGAATTTTAAACAAACTATAAAAAAAAAAAAAGAAAACAAAAGAAATAAGAAAGAGAGAGAGAGAAAAGAAAAAATCTTCACCTACCTGGGGACCAAACAAATAATAGTAATAATAACATTAACTACCACGAGAAGGAGGAGGAGTATGATATAATAATACTGTAACAATAATAGCAATAACTTAAAGATATGTCCAAATGTCCAGAGATCTTTATATATTTAACAAGACATGACAATCATCCGTATAAGGACACATAAACCTATCTTCTCTTGTTGAATCAACTACTTAAAATGTATCTGTGATGTCTTCTGGTCCGTTCACGGCACAGTGATTTTACTCGCGGCCACCATACGACGTTTATGAAAATCAATGACCATAGACTCTTCCTATTGTGTTTGTTTCAAGCAGAAGTGCTGCTGCAGTAAAATGCCTGACAGAGATAATTCGGCCGATGAGTTAAAATCACCGTAATTTGGAATCAGCTTTTTTTTTTTCTTCAGTAAAGATTTCTATTATTTGGATGTACAACTTTTTTCATTTACGAGAGACATCCCAGGCCATACCAACCCCTAACTAACCCTAGACACTTGAGCAAATAATGATTTATACGACTTTAGATGGGGTGGAGGGGTTAGTGCAAATATACCAGACCGTTGCTTTCTTTTACTCTTCTCTTAAAATAATTCACTTTTATTATAATTGTCAGAGTCGATTTCTCCACAAGAGAAAAATAATAGTCCTGAGAAAAGTTACGTTTCTTCCTGTATTGTTCACGCACACACGTCTTCTTTCAGATGGGGCACAGAGACATGTCATGAAAAATGAAAACTTGGGGAGAAGGCCATCCTCGGGAAAAAAAAGTTGTGGTAAAGCACAATGCGGCTTAAGTCTGCGTCATGGAAAAGAACCTTGAACAAAGGAGTTCGAGATCTTGACGGACTGCAGTGTTTGAGTTTCTAATTCTGTGTCCCTGCACCTCTGTAATCAAGTTTTTTTTGTTTTGTTTTATTTTTTCCTTCTTCTTTTCGGGGATTTCAGGCGTGGTGGACCTTTTTATTTTTCCCAAAGGTCATTAAGAATCAATTTTCTTCTCGACAAAAAGCCTGCCTTCTTCTTTCTGTTGAAAGCGTGCGGAACTAGCCAGGATCTAGTGGTAGGATGAGGTACAATGGAAAACTGTTTGTAATGTAACCCTGACCGTTTGTCCATCAGAAAATATATCACAGCACAGGCTTACCCAGCGTTCATCTGTATCTGGAATTCAACAGAGGAATTGCTCTTTTAATTTTTTTTTCTTTTTCCTGCCTTTTCCTAACAGAGATAGAACATACAAAGAAACAGTTACAGAAATAAATGACAGTGCTAAAATTCTAGCCATGTTTTTTCCTTGTCTTTCTCTTTTTTTAAAACACAAAATATGAGACAACTGCTATAAGATGTTGTGGAGAAGAAAATAAGAGCATGGTCATCGAAGGCTTTAGATAAATTTGTTGTTTATCTCGTTCAGTTATCAGGATGATTCCGATGTATCTCTTGCCTTTGATACCTTTAGGTTTGGAGAGAGGACGATTCGCATGAAAAACAGTCTTGGACAGATGTGTTAATTGTAGTTCCTGCATTTACAAGCAAAAACGACATGATTCTTCCTCCCCCTCCCCCTCAATCATTGAACTCTTTGTATCTGAAATAATTTGTTAAAAGAAAGATAAAGCGCAGGGTTTACCAGAATGTTACCTTTGGATGTAGGAGCGCATGTATTGGATGATTGATTCGTAGGAGTGTAGCTACTGGTGGTAAAAAATGCTGATGGAATCAGAAGAAAGATAAAAGACAATTTTTTTTGCGAAAGCCTCTGCAAACAAAATACTCTAAGTAACTGGCATACAACTTCACACCACCAGCGTTCTGTCT
>JBCEWB010600232.1:6973-16973 GCA_039654565.1 Peronia peronii | reverse complement strand
CCATAATCTGATAACAACCCAAGTAGATCCTAGACAGCCAAAGGATAACATAGCCATTATTGAACTGGGTAAGCCATTGTTCTCTTTGTCCACTACAAGTTGTATGATGACCACAGCCATAGAGGCTATTGCACTCATTGCCATCAGGCATGAACTGAGTCGACGGCGTCCTACACGTGTGACCAGAAGTTGAGCACAAAACTGGATAGGGAGTCTGACTACAACCAACAGTATGTAATTGATGTAGAAATTCCCAGAGAGGGCACTCACTCCAAAGGCGATCGCATAATAGACAGTGGACATGCTGAAATATCCAACTGACATCACGAAAGTCTGTCTGAGAAATTGTTTGCGAAATAGATCAACATAAGGGAACCATATGTTAGTAGCAATCTCCTTGTCCTCTTTCAGTGTTGGTAAAGTTTCCAAGATGCCCAGGTCTGGCACAGGCTTTTTATTGAGTCTGGCAATCTTCCCCGGTATTTGTTTGGCTAAAGAGATTTTCCCGTGAACTGCCAACCATCTCATACTTTCTGGGACCCACATGACGGCGAGGAAAACAGTTGCCGAAAATCCGGCCGTGGCGTACTGAAGATGTCTCCAGTCCTTTAATCCCATCATCACCAGAGCAAACGTGATATTGCCAGATGGCCAGACAGGTAGTAGACTGACTACACCGCGACCACACTGAGTCAGATATTCAGCATTGAAGACTACGCAGACTGTCAAAACAGTACCTATTGTCAGGCCGGAAAGAAAGCGAAGTACAGCAAACATGGGCCAAGAGACAGAAAGGGCACTGGCCACATTGAACACTACACTGCCACCAAGTCCTCCGTACAGGGTGGTTTTTCTTCCATATCGAGTGGCCATTTGACCACTGAACAAACTGCCCAGTAAGACACCCACCATCTGAACTGAGATGATAAGAGAGATAGTCCAGGCTCTATCACAAACCAGTCCCCATTCCGTCACCACAGTGGCGGCGCTGTCTCTGAATCTGATCTCACCAGGACATTTCTGCACATCACTGCACGTTGTTGACCACTTGTGTGTACTCACATTGGAATCAATTAAGGACACACTGCCAGCGCTAATCTCAAGTCCATCTAAATGTTCCTCACTTGACATGTTGTTGTTGTTGTTGTTATCCTCCAATGTCTGGTTAAGGTCAGAGGTGAGGCAGGTCATTCCGGGGTTGTAACCCCCAAAGACCATCATCACCATGCTCCAGATGGCTGACATCTCCATCAAAACGCAGATTGAGGTCACTGTAACCTGAAAGAGACCGCATCCTCCCAGCTCCTCTAGCAAAGTGTCCGTGGTCTCAGGTTTCATCCTACTGGGGACAAAACAAAACATAGACCTTTGTGAGTTTTAGTATATGGGTTTGAATATCTAGAGTGTTGAGGACATGTTAGAGACAATGATTTTCATTTACAGACAAGACCGAACCAACAGGTCAGCGGAGCATCCTGGAGTCCAAGAGGCGGTTAATGTCCACTGTCCAGTATCTTGGTCACCCAGGCAAAGTAGTATTTAGAGATAGTTGGATAGTTGGAATATTATTACATGTGCGATATCTCTAATAAATAAGCCATAGAGCCATAGACAGAATATTGCTACTATGGCTTATTTTCGCTCATGCCGAAGATTGAAAGTTTCTATTCTGCACTGGTGTCGTAGAGGCAAATTATGTAAAATAACTGTCTTTTCCTCTGCCTGCAGTACTGTTTTATGACAGAATCCATCAATATCTGATGACCGTGGAAACAAAAGCAAGAGGAAGAAAAGAGAGAATGATCTGAAGTTGTTGATAAGGAGAGGGTCAAGACGATAAATTATTTTCTGAACATATTGCTATTGCAGGAAGATTTTAAATATGATAAAGATATATCTCACTATTTCAACATTGAAAGTCCTAAAATGTTGTGGACCCAGTACGAAATAAAAAGATTACTTATCATATCTCAGATCAGCAACAAATACTCAGTACTTACATGTGCAGAAATGAACCTGTTCTCCTGCAGAATCCTGCGCTCAAGAATTTCTCTGCGTATCAAACTGGGGAAACACTGCTTAAAATGTAGAAAATGCTTTTATTCTGGGCCAAAGCCTGTATATCTGTACCTACGGAGATAAACTGTTCCGCTGCGGTAAGCTGAGTGTTCGACTTCACTGTTAGTCAAACTGTGTGAGCCACTGTCTATAACGAAGGGAATATTGAGCCAAAGCCCGCATCCATTAAACGGTAAATTAATTTCATTAGAACAAAGCCCATCGACATTGTAAGTGAGGCAATACAATAGTGTATAAGACTCAATATTCAGTCAGGAAAAAAAGTGCAGGAGCTGGAGAGAAAGCTAATTTAAGTGCTTGCCAACACGGCACATTATAGCATACACATTGTTTCAACCATCTGCATACATGGAAAGAGTTATGGTAGTAACAGCAATAACAGATGAAGTATGCAGATTTATGTTCGAACGGATCATTGTTGTCCAAAGACTACCACGATTGGCTGATCACAGACAAGAATTAGAGTATGCCCATGACATTAACAGCTGATAAATGTGATAAAGTTGTTGTCAATGGCTAGCTAACCAGGAATGGGGAAATTATACTGCTGGTTGCCACACACACACACACACACACACACACACACACACACACACACACACACACACACACACATACTCACACACTCGCACGCGCGCGAGCACAGAGGAAGAGAGAGAGAGAGAGGATTGAGATTTGACTGGGATGATAATTGGTGGACTGCTTGAGAAAAAAAAAAAGCAGAAGTGAGATAAACTAGAGATTTAAGGAAAGAGAGAGAGAGAGAAAGGGAGAGAGAGATTTGAGTAAGTGGCAGTGATTGGAAGATTGTTCATGAAAAAAAAAAATCAGAAGTGAGGGAAACTAAAGATTTTAAGAAGGAGAGAGAGTGAGGTTTGAATAAGTGGCGGTGATTAGAAGGCTGCTCGAGAAAAAAAATATAGAAGTGAGATAAACTAGAG
Source organism: Peronia peronii (assembly GCA_039654565.1). Classification (NCBI taxonomy): domain Eukaryota; kingdom Metazoa; phylum Mollusca; class Gastropoda; order Systellommatophora; family Onchidiidae; genus Peronia; species Peronia peronii. The sequence continues at coordinate 13,953 of JBCEWB010600232.1, read as the reverse complement.
ATTTAAAAAAAGAGAGAGAGAGAGAGAGAGTTTATGTATGTGTGAGATTCGAGGAAGTAATCCTGGTTGGAAGACCGTTCATGAACAAAAAATAGAAGTGAGATAAACTAGAGATTTATAGAGAAAGGAAGAGAGTGAGAGAGAGACTGAGAGAGACAGTGCGATTTGAGTAAGTGGCGGTGATTGGAAGACTGCTCGAGAAAAAAATATAGAATTGAGATAAAGCAGAGATTAAAAAAAAAAAAGAGTTTGTATGTGAGAGTATGTGTGTGTGTGTTTGAGAGAGAGAGAGAGAGATTTGAGTATGTGATGGTGATTGGAAGACTGCTCGAGAAAAAAAAAGTAGGTGAGAGAAACTAGAGATTAAAAAAGAAGGAAACCATATTGTATGATTGACAGTTAGAGATAATGAGACGTGGACATGGGAAAAACGGTAGGACGCACATATAAAGGTCCTTTTATGTATGTGAGTGTGTGTGTATGTGTGTGTTTGTGAGTGTGTGATGGCGCGTTATATGGAGATTATGTTTAAAGAGAGAGAGAGATGAGGGGATGAAAGAAAATGCAAAATATTAGTTTCACTCTTCTTGACCTGCGTTCCTCTCCTAACAATAAAGACAGCCATCTTGAATTTAACGAGATTATTCTGAATAATATAATATAGACCTTAAATTTAACGAAACAAAACAATGGCGCTTATTAGAAATTGCGGGAGAACAGACATGGAAGGTGAAAGATATTGGGAAACTAAAGGGTGAACGAAAAAGAAAGGCAGCAATCGGTAAAATAAGTTAGAAATACAAAAACAATAACGACAATAGAATTAGAAGAAATTTAATGAACAGCAGAAGTAAAACTTCGAACGTAAGCATTTGCCGGATCTCCAAGCGCTTACGGAAAAGGAAATACAAGTATGAGTAAGTTGATACTTAATAATGATAGCAAGGGATGGTCGCACGCTGATCTACTTCGACAAATCGATTTTCCCTTGAAAAACTTCTGTTTCAAGAAAACTGAGATTAAGTTTTGACATCTCTCTGTTCTGAGCAAAGTGCAGTTTTTAAAAGAATGGAGTGATGCAATATTTTTTATCATTATTATTTTAGATATTGTGGAAGTACCCCAGAATAAGTCTTGAAATAATTGACTGAGACAGGAGAGAGGGTTTAGCGAGAGAGGAAGAAAAACAACAACAACAACAACAAAAACCCAGCGGATTTATCATGTAGGGACCGGTCAAAATTCTGACAATAGCCTATCATGTAACACAGACAGGACGCTTTAAAAAACAGCTCTTACATGTAGTATGGCATACCATTTAGGCACTGTCTACATTTTCTCCAAGTCCAATGTGACCGGGTCCTTTGTCCAGTTTCACCCCACTCTTCTTACACTGCCTTCTGCGCCTCCCCCCTTCCCCCTTCTTTCTCCCCCCCCCCCCCCCCCCGCGCGCGCCTTCTCTCCTTGAAAATTAACAGAGAGAAAAAAACAGCATCAAAAGAACTATCTCTACTATCAATCATTTGATTTATATGAGTATTGTGAGCAATCAGCTTTAGCGTAGAAAGTGTAACATTAAAGCCTCGAAAGGGTTGATAGGCTTGCATGTCTGTTGTAGGTCAAACTTATGGATTCTTCATTACTATTATTACTAAATAGGTTTGGTAATATACCAGTGAATGTTGACAAACATTGATTTCGTTCATTTAATTATTTTACAAATGTTTTTAGTGTCAATCTTCGCCGAATCAATAGTTCACAGAGTTTCTACAAATCTGTGCATAGACTGGAAAATGCCGGGTTGCTAATACAGGCATTTCTTTTGTTTTTTTTCTTTTTCATCGTCCCTTCGCCTGTTTGCATCATTGTTTGCCTGTCTGTCTGTTGGTCTACCTGTTTGAAGTTTCTTTATCTATTGGCTTTCTTGCATGTAAATATGTCTGTACGTCTATGTTGGTCTTTATCTCTCCTTTCTCATTAGTCTCTCTCTCTGTCTCTCTATTCTCAATCCCTTTCTACTCTCTCTGTGTCTCTTTCATTGTAGAGTTTATACTACTAACTCTTATTAATATGATTAAGAAATATCATATTTTGCTTTTATAAAATTATTTATTCAATATATTGCACTGGTTTAACATGCATGTATTACTTGTGATATGAAAGAGATACACTACACCATTTCCTTCAACACTTATTAGCCATAAACTATTTATCACTAACAGAGTACATTTGAAACTGCTACCTCATTAGTTCTGTTAAACTTTGTGTTGTGAAGTTGTGTTTAGTGACAATTTTAACTGCACTGTTAGACGTTTGGAAATCAAATATTCATCCTTGAAAGGCCGTAAAATTTCAAATATGGTCAAAAGTAGGATTATTTAATAATTTAGACTTTAGACATATTTGGAATATCAAAATCGTTGTTCGTTGTTGACCTATAAGTCAATATGTATAAGAGACGAATAATATCTTTTCAAATAGGGGCCAGTGAATTACAACTTTACACTCAGTTTTTATGAACCCTTCCCATTAACAAAGGTATATAACAAAGTTTTGTTTGCACAGACTATAATTCAAAATACATTTAGAACCACACAGAACAAAACAAAGAAACAAACAAACAAAGAGTAGTAATGAATGCTTGCTCTTTATTTGCTTTCAATGAATTTTTAAAAAATATATATTCAAACCGATGTTGCTTTTGTAGAACAGAAAAAGATTTGAATTCTGGAATATGACGTTAAAACATCAACAATGCACAGAAAGCAAAACAGAAACTCTATGGAAATAGATATGCGACTTCATTTAACTACTGTTTTAAAGCATGAAAAATTAACCTATGTTTTGCGCCCACAGGTAATATTTTCAGCAAACAAGTGTTTCTGACCAATGTCTTAGTGACAGAAAGTAACATTAGTACAGGTTCAACAAATTACTTGTGATATGAAGTGTATAATTAAGCTGACGATGAAACTTGTAATTTCGGAGTTCCATACTTCTGAGCGCCTGAAGGCCGGCACGTGCAACGAGTTTAGAAATTGTAGCCTACACGGGACGGTTTTGCGGGCTCCCAGGCCCTAGGTTTCCCGCGGTCAGTATAATTACTTAGGCAGAGTGAGCAGTAAAGGCCCGCTAGAGTCTAGCATTGCTCATGCATAACTAGCGATCTGTGCTTGTCACTACTCATTAGGAGGATAACCAGGAGATAACCTTATTCCGAGAGAAGGTAAGACTCGTTCAGATCTGTATGGAAATCATTGTGATTGGTGAAAGTAGCCCTTGCTCATATTATTCTTATTCGTCAATATCTCAGCGACTTTTCCACGAAAGGACTGACTAATTTCTCTGTTTTTAATATTATCATCAAGCTCTTGATATTATTCCCATCGTTGATTTTTCTTAGTACATGTTTATTGTTCTAACACGGTCACTTTGATCCTTCTTTTTTTTTACCCTGCCTTAATGAAAGAAATTAAATGTTATCTGAGGACATTCTGTTTTTGTTGTTTTTGTTCCAATAACAATATGCATGTCTGTTACACGCGGTTTTAATGTTTTAAATTGTCGAAAAAAACGATCTAATAAAATAAATTTTAAAAAGACATTGTTCTAGATCATAAACACCAACATAAATCTGATTTGGGCACGCATACAGATAATGTCATTTGTTTGCGAATCGATAATTTTATTGCTAACATTTTTGTCAGTACTGACAGGAGGCATTACCCTTTATCCATGCCCATGTCCCACTGCTAGTGTCAGCATTGACAGTTTATGTCACATTAGCTGGTTAATTTGCAGGCGGTTTACGTTGTGTTTTTGTGTTTGTGTGTGCTTGTGTGTTGTTGCTGTTTTGCTTTCTATGTTGAATTATGTGTGCAATCTTTCAATCCGATGAGCTGGATTTAGATGCGTGTCCACTAAAGCCAGAAGAAATTTGTGGTAGAAATTTTGGAATCTGGGAATCTGTCTACATTTAATTCGATTTTTAACTGTCAAGACTACTTAGCGTATGTAAAATCCACACGGGTTCTGCGAAATATTTGCGCCGTTATCCAAGAAGGCTATGCATTAAAAAAGCATCCGTCCCATCCGCCCGGTCGAATCAAGAGGCAGATGTCTAACATCTCAACCACAGCGCCCTGATCTGACGTACTCTTTTTTTTTTTTTTTTTTCAAGCTGTATTTTATAGTGCTGTGACTACTGGACGTCTCGGCCGATCTTTTATGACAAAAGAGTTAAACTTCTTATGTTTGCAATAACCGATTAATTCCTATTCTTGCTCCTTTTGGAGAGAAATGTCAACCTTTAATTTATTTTCTCTTTTTTGGGTTGTGTACGAGAAATGGAAACCTTGGTCTGTCACAGTCACACTTAAAACCTATAGGCCTACGGTACTGGTACCTTCGAAGTTGTTCAGTAATCCAAGTCAATCCTTTCAGTACTAGCAAAACGCCAACGGATTCGTGTCTATCACGCCTGGTTTAAAGTGACTATAGGTTAAAATTGCGTTGGCCTGGTGAACAGACAGGCACTTAAGTGCTTAAGATTTGAATGGATAGCCCTACATTTTTTCAGAGAACGCAGTGCTGTGATAAACTCTTTTGAGTTTCGTTTCTTGCAGAGGAAAGGACAATGTCTAGTGCTGCAGTAGGTAATAATCGGTTTTCATCAAACAACCCAAGACTGACAGTATCAATTCACATAACGCACCTGTGTCGAATGAAGGATGGTGGATAACAACATTTCAACGTTATTTTTTTATAAGAAATTGCAGCCTAATCTCACCATGAACGGTCAGCAATTTTCAAGGTTATGTGGATTGCAGATGAAACATCGATGTTCTATTTTTCATATTTCTGTTTAGCTGTGCAATAAGGCATTGCTTGTGCAAAACTATTGTATAGAACAAAGTAAAATACCCTCGTAACAAAAACCAGGCGTTGACAGAAGGCATTCTCCCGTCAGTTCTACGTCTTGTTGCACGTTATTATTTTAGAATTGTTATGAATCCAGAAATTCTGCATGATTGCTTGAATTAAATCGTTACATTCAAGGACAGAACATAGATCTAATTTTATTGTCTTGAAAATATCGGGTCCAAGTGCTCCTCTGCTTCATTGTTGAGTTAGAGAGAGAATTTTAAGCTCCAGTCTGTTGCACTGAAAAAAGGATACGATCCACAACATATATTTTACAGAGCTGAATAGTTCAGAGTTGTTTTAGCTTGTCATTTTGAAATTGAAATCTAATCAACCCAAAATTGAAGTTTTTGTACAAAAAGTGCGAGCTCAGGCCTGTGGTTGGATTAATCAGTGAATGATTCATTCATGCCCCATTAGTTCGGAACATTGATTGACTAAACTCGACGTGTCACAAGTCACACCAGTTACTACTCAGTCGCTACCCGAACAGCAAGGCAATCTATGACTGGACAATACGATGCCTATGATTACTTTTCCAGAATGCTGGGAAAAAACTGCATATTGTTGAGTCCTATGGCCACATTCGAAAGCTGGCAAAAACCTTTGACGATTTAAAACCGCAATCAATGGGCTCATTCTGAGTCTCTTACTGATTGAGTAATGGTAGTGAACATTTCTTTTATTTAACATCGTTAGTTGTCACATGATGGTAAGGCATTCAGCTTCTTCGTTTACAATATGGAAAATACCATATTAATATATAAACGGTTGAATTAATGACGAAAACAAACAACAGAGAACGCTGGGAACAATAGTATCCATTAGGGACCCTCGCTACAGCGATGTCAATATAATTTCTATTCTTGACTTGTCAGATTATAATCACTCAAACACATATATGTATTAGTAATTTTACAACTGTTCACGCAGTTTTATTTTGGCCCAAAATAAGTCAAATACTGGAAGTTGGATGCCTAATCATTTTGCAGCTGTTCCTACCCAAAGATTGATGATTTTATTTACAGTGTGGACCGATTAAGGTTTCCACAAAAATAAATCAGGGAGTTCATTAAACATTAACACATCGATGACAGAGAGAGAGAGAGAGAGAGAGAGAAGGGGGGGGGGGGGAGGAGAGAGAATTAATGGTTAGCTAACCGAAGCCCATAAAATACATTTAATGTTCTGTGACGTGGACATTGTGGCTACAATCAGCAATTTGCTTGTTGGCTACTGTAAATTACATGGCTGGTTTAGTTGTGATGACGGCAATATTTGACACTATCATCCACATCTGATAATAGATAAAGATCGATTTGGAGCTTCTGTGCACAAAAATGTGGATTCAATGCTGCATTGCAAATACGATTAGCTTTAGTAGTCTATCCAATTTTGAAATCTCTATCGTTTTACCACACTGCAGATTCATATTTCCATCACAGGCTTGTAAAGCCTTGACTTGTAATCCGTGTGTGGGGGAGAGAAAATTTTGTCTAGTCGCCCGAAGACAAGCTGCATGGCGAGTACACAACTCGTCAGAAGGCATTCCAATGAGTCCAGATGGAGTTTAGGGCTAAGAAGAATAAGAATAAGAATGCTTATTATACATATACATGTATTTTACTGGTTGCTTGGTACGACGCTCATATGGATGTGGCAAGGCGCAGTGGAAACTTTCAGAGTCTCATTGTTCCCATAATGATAGCTCTTCATGTTCCAGAAAAGACAGTTTGTACCTTAATAGCCAACACAAGGCAGGCTAAACTGATTTGTCCACTGTTTGTAATATCTTTCACATGCCACGTATAATGAGCAAGGCTTTAAGAAGATCGTCTCCTTGACACTTCTAGCGTTAATGTAAAGGTTGTTATGACAGGAACCTTGTTGGTGAGCCATAACTTCAAAAGAAATAGAGAATTAAAACGAATCGTATTCAAAATTACTGTATTTATTGTTATATCATTTAGTCGGAGGAGGGGGGGGGAGGAGGGCGAGGCAGGGGGACTAAACATATAAAAGAAAGCAGCATTAACCATATGGATACCCCTATTCCC
>JBCEWB010600122.1:0-18081 GCA_039654565.1 Peronia peronii | reverse complement strand
CACGGCGATGGCTTCGATTTATGCGAGAGGCATTTAATAGGCGCAAAGAGGAAAAAAAATCTGTTGTTTCGTTTTTAATCGATTTATCAGAAATTCGTATTATCAGAGTTCGGTTTGAGTGGACTCGACTGTATGTGCCCACACATAATGACAAATTATACAAACAGACATGCACCCTCGCAAATTATACGGTATCCACACATACAAGTTCATTTGCTCACCACCTCACACACACACATACATACCCACATGTATCTACACACAAACATACATTAATGCATGCATGCACACCTGCACATACTACAAGAGCTGATCCATTTCCATAAGATTTTTCCTGAACAGATAGATCTTTACCACCGACCTGAAAGTAGGAAGGCTTTCTACTCTTCTTTATGTTTGTTGGGAGGCGGTTCCATATCACAGGACCATAACAGTGAAATACCTGATCACCATAACTTTTCACATTAAGTTAGATTTTAAGAAAGTTAGATTCCTCCAAGCATTGATAACACATGGTAGAAATTTTCCTATTCAATCCTGGCTCAATATGGGATAATGGAAGACAATGACATTGATAACTATTCTGAAAAACCAGCACGCTACCTTTTCTGACATTGAAACAACTGTACCTTTGCGTATTTCTATTTAAAATTGCACAAATACTTCAAGACATTATTGTATAATGCACAATACTGAGAAAATTTGAATGAAATTTTCACAGGTCTTTTCTGTCATTAGACTTGTCCGCTATGCCATGAAGTCAGTCCTCCCAGCAAATGATAAGTGTCATATGTAACTTCGTTCATGAAAAATATGTCACTAAAGCAAATTAAACAGTCTTCCTCCTTGACTCCAGTATTGTAATAGGGCCAAATTGTTGTTACATTGAAACATCTCTGCTGTTGCTTCACTCTTCTTTATAGACTGGCTAGACTTCTTGATGTGGCCAATTTGTACTAAACGTCGTGTGCACCGGTGTTCTGATTGCATTTCCTCATTATCATCCTATGCTGATACTCTATATGCCATCAGGATGTCTGAGGCGTGGTTGGCTACCCGATCTTCTTCTCTTTTCTGCAGCAGCATGGCACCTTAGTCCAATGTTAATTTCTCCATATGCTCATCACATCTATTATCTAAATAAAGGTGGAGAGAAAAAGTTTTCAAACTGTCAAGTTTGGAAACAATTGTCGTTACACAAAGACATAACATAATGATCAGTGGCAAACCAGGTTAGCGACACAAGACATAATACAGGGAAAGGGAGGGAGAACTGAACAGATAACAACTGGAGGTAGGTAGAATGAGGAGATCGGGGCAGAAAAAGATTTGCCTGTAAAAATAAAATACATAGGTGGGGGCATTTCCACAACTATTTTTAACCATTAATCAACACAGTAAGGCTTTAGAAACATGACTTATGGAGACAGGAAACTGCATAAATAAAGAAAAACATTTCACTGCATCTTATTTAGGTCTGACATGCAAAGATACAAATGTGGTGTGTGAGTGAAAAAAAGAAAATATAACTCACTTAAAACATTGCTCAACCAAATGAAATTGGTACTGTTGGAAACTTCACACATTGTGCTTTAAACTCACAGTTCAAATTATCTTGAAAAAAATTCATGAACGACGTTATTGGAGCTTAATTAGTAGTAGGCCTACTACTGATATAACAACAAAAAAACAACATTAATTAGCTTACCTGCCATTCTTGTCAAAACTGTAATACTCAACTTGAAACAAAAGACATCAAAGTGAAGAGGATGGTTTGTGCTATTCAAATGTCAACTCAAAATGAAGATAGCACACACGGTATGAAAAAAATGACAATTTAAAAAGACGGTTTTGCAAGTGATTTTCAAGTATAAAACACTCCAGTTTTCTCCACTGAGCACTGGCATGGCAAGGGTCTCACGGAAAGTCATAAATCTCACCTACCTGAATAGGTATCACCCGCCCTGTGACAGGGCTTTGTTAAATTAAAGGGCACGATTTTGCGGATTCTAAACAGCCGTGCATTCAAAATGAAGATGCAGAGCTGAATGTGGTAACAAAATGCTCCGGATAATGAGCTTCTCACTCACAGATGCAGAAAAACAGTGTTCATCTACTTTGAAAAATCATTTTACTGTCCCTAAATATTATAATTTTTCTTTACTTCTGACTCAAATCATATCTTTTCAAAAGATCATGTTGTTGACCATGGTGTCACAAAACACCTGAAAATGTGACTTTCAGTTCAGGCTATCGTTACATGCTGTAAGACCACTAATCGTGCTTTCCACCCACCTGTCACAGGCTCAACATGCGGAACAGAAATATACAGGCAAATTCTTCTAGTGACTCAGAAACTGACTAACTTTAAAGCCTTACAAGTCTAGTTCTGATTTTCCGCCATCCAGATTTAGTGAGTACATTCGAAGGTTCAGTTTAAGCTCTGTGAAAATCTGATGTCTCTATGATTGTTAATATGAACAATACAAGTGTTTGAAAACTAAGCACAGAAACCTCTATTTCTGCCTCTAATTAAGTCGGCAATTAATTATATCTCAAATTTCCCACATGGAGACACTTCAGTTTGTGTTTGATTGCGAAGTGGTATATCTGAACTCTTAATCCTCTAACTTTCATATCTGCTTCACCATTACTTTTAAAGCTATAACTGGGCGAATATCACAACCTCTGCCAACGTTCTTATCAAAACAGAATTTTCTTTAACTGACCACAAATAATGAGTGTTTGATATCTTTCGTATGTGTTTACGATGGAAGAATATTCATTAGAAATACATAAGGCTTTTTGAATGAGCTGTGAAGAACCTGTTGGAATGGGGGGAGGAGGGAATATGACTCTGAAATTAAAGAAATATTTACAAACAAGAATAAAAAAACATGGTTCTTGTTACTACTGATACAAGAAATGGCAACGAAGGGATATGCCAAACTTGCCTCTCATTTATTAGGAATGTCAAGCAGAGGCAAAGTGCTATAGCATTTAAAGCAGCCAAAGAATTAGCTCAATGCAGTAGTGATATCTAGTGTACTATTGATAGTTCAAAAACACCTTAACCTATTTCGTATGTACTCATAGTATTCAACTTAACTGAGATCAGGATGTGTCCTGACAAAGCAGGACACAGCAGAGAATGAAAATCTAGTAGAGATGGATGGCGCAGAGAGCACTGAAGAAATATGTTACGATAAAACAGATGGAGAGAATACTTTTTCCAGTCTATATTCCACTACCTCATTCTGTTCTTTCAATCATGTCGATTCATCAACACCCTCCAAATTTCTGAAACCTTCAACTTCAACAAGTGAATGTGCAACATCAACACACATCAAACAGTTATACACCACAACTCATGATAATAGCAAAGCTAAAGACGAGCCTCTGACAAATGATAAAGAGGAGCTGCTCACTTCTCTCATCAAAAGAAAATTAAAGGCTGATCCCTACCAAAGAACAGTGAACCGAAAAACAAACACACAACCACTGGTCTTACAGAGAGTTATTGTCCCATGAAAACACTCAGCTCTTGTGCCATTGCCCGTCAAAAGGAAATGATCAAGATTAGCATAATACAGACAAAGCATTGCAGGAACATCAAAGAATCATTGGATGTACAACTGGCAACAGAATACAAAATTGTACCAACAACTCGACAAAAGGAAGTACTAAAGTATAAAGGGAAACATAAAGATACCCATAGACCGCACTTTTGCTATGAAAGAGGCACTGGGACTTCGCTGGAACCAAGACAGACTACTAGGTTTTTGGGTTTTTTTTTTTTTTTTTAAGAAAAAAAGGAATTATTATAGATAATGAAAATTCTACTAGAAAAATATCAAGAGAAATAAACACAGATTTCCTCAGAATAAGCTTGAAAGTATTTGAAAATCACAGACCAAGATGTCCTCTGTGCACACATTTCAGATCTTCAAGCTTTTTTAAATAACTTGTTAAATTCATATGCCATGTTATAAAGCACTGTATATAAGTTTGTTTTCTCAGTTTTAGTCAAGGAAGAACATCTCAATCAGTTGTGAAGAAATATATTGGACCCTAAAGTATCATTTTTTTTAACGGTAAAAACATCTACATGAGACTGAAAACTGCTGTGGAGGTATTATTTTTGGTTTCCGTGAAGCAGATAATGAATTTGGTATGTATATGCTTGAACATTGTTTATAACGTCAGAAAATTTATTTTAGATCTGGGTCATGGTTGGTTAGTTACAAGTAATTACAAATATCATTCATAGGCATACTCTATAAGAAAAAAAAGCCCAACTTCAAGCGGGTTTTCTGGCAAAAGTTTTTAAGCTAGAAAATTAGTTTTTTTTTTCCTATACATTACAACCACTTAAACCTAATACAGTCAAACAGAGTAGATTTTTGCATTCCTTAACACAAAGAGATAAAGTGGTTTACAAACTGCCCTATAACTCGCAGATTTTCCCACCACGGCACAGTGCCCACAAGGTAACCTGATACTCATGATCCCACTTGTTGTTTCAGGCTAAGCCCAGCACAACTAAAGTGCCACAGTAGTGACGCCGTGTGACATTCAAAAGAACTGTGATATTATTTATTTCCAATCAACTCACACTACGGTAGGTTATCACGATGTACATGTGTGCTAGCAATCTAGTGCTTTGAGATCGAAACAAATTAACTATTTTACAACCAAATTTGTGACTCATCACGACGGTTCTGTCCACAAGGTACACTGGACGATTTCAAGCAAATGGGGCAGAAAGGTCAAGGGGGAGTCAAATGGTCGAATTTTGGATTTTTGGACCAACCTATTCTTTAAGCATTACTGCATCATGTAAACATATCAAAAAATGGAATTAAACTCAAAAACTAGGTAAAAATCACTTTTAAAAATGTATGGTTCGTTGCTAAGGAGATATAATGCAAAACTTTGAATTTCTCAGAATTTTTATTTCTTTCAACAACTGTGCGCAATAGCTTTAGATGCTCATAACTCCGTCAAATAACGTCATTGAGCAATGAAATTGGTGTCAAAGGATAGCTGAGAGATCACTCTTTCACACTGTATCAATAACTCAATTTGCCCTAATGGTACCTTGTGGACCGAACCATCATGATACATCATACTCGAGATCTGAAAGCATAACGAACTCGTAAAGTCTGTTACATCTTTGAGAAAAATAGGAAAATTTTTTAAAAATTAAATGTTGAAAGCAATAAACTACATTTCTAGTGGTGAAAGTGGATATCAACAAGCCTTAAAACCAATTTCAGAGACTGATAAAAATGAAATATCCAAATGGTTTCTTTATAGACAGGCAAGTTTATTTAACTGCACCAAATTTCATCACTTAAGCTTTTCACACTTTTTGAAAATGAACAGTTCTGCAAGCAGTCGAGTTTGACCTCATCACTAATATATGACCTCAATGCTATGACCTCAACAAAAAGTATTTAGATTCTTTCAAATTTTTGGTCAATTATGCTTACACTGATATATATATATTATTATATAGTATACAGTGTCATCGTTCTTTTACAGATAAATATATTTTAATGAATGATATTGATCATATCACACAAAAAAAATGTTTTTTTTTAGCACTGGTTCCTTAGCACTGGTATCTGAAAAAAGGACGAATTATACAACACAGAGAAAGCATTCAAATCAAGCACATTTATTCAGCGAAAAATCCTATTTATTTCAGTACCATAAAAGCTGAGTCACGACAGGGTATCCCTTACAACAAGGAGTGCATAATATATGGACCGAAGTTTCTAGCAATGTCTTAGCAAATCTCGGATTATGAAACCCATCAGTAAGAAAACAAATTAAAGATCTGATGGCATGGACCTCTGAAACCTATCATTGCCAATCTGAAACCTATTACTGCTAATCAGTTGGTTTTCTGGGTACACAGCCTTTTTATGCAAGAGGATGGTGCTAACTTTTCAAGAAATACTGATTCTGCATCCTCCCTTACAAATGGCTAATCAGTCAAGACAATCAGAGCTATAATTATGACATCATAACTTGTAAGCCTAAAGTCTTGCTGCTGAGAAGATTATGCTAGCATGAACAAAAAATTGGCATCTCCTGTACTTACTTTGAAAACAACTGGTTTAATCTTTTTTCAGTTACACTTGGTAAAACATTTCCCACCCATAATGCTGTAAGCCCTTCAGGGTTTGTAGGGCTGAAATGAATAAAAAAAGAATAGTAATAATGAATGAACATAATAAGAGATCTCACTGAAAGCAAGATTGTAAAATAATCATAAGAGTGCAACAAAATGACAGCCATCGCTTATCTGGATTTTCACATAAATGTTATCTTATAAGTATGTATTACTGTAAAGTCACTTTTCTCTTTTGCAGAGTGATAAAGCTGTCATTGCATGCAAAACTTATTGTCAGTGACACATATGGTAAAAGTTACTGTACTTAGATAAATGTTTAATATTTTGTGCAATAATGAAAAATAATGTGGTTCTATTGTCTATTGTGTTCAAATTCTATGATGCAATCTACTTGTTCATTTCAATCCTGGGCTAGGAATACTGCCTCATAATCCATAATATGTGTATCTTAACTCCCAATCTTCTTTGCTTTTTTAAGAGTATTTTGTAAATTTAAAGTTACCAATAAAGAATGAGCCATATGTCCTAGATATTTAAGTTAGAATGGCAAATTATATATCAATGGATTCAGAATTGAAATTGCTATCATTTGATCACAGTCTCATCTAATTATTATGCCAGAGACAAGACTTTTGAATCCAAATTCTACAAACAAACAAACAAAAAAGTATAGAATTTACAACCACACTGAACACTGTAAATGAAGAAAAAAAAAGCATTGGAAGAAAACTTTAAAAGTTTATTATTCTCAAAAACAATATCCAATTCTACAAAATATATCCAAATTTCATGAGATTCTGTCAATAAATAACTGAAATATTTAAAAAATTGTAACATATATCTTCTTTTCCTAAAGATTTCGATCACCGGTGATCGATGGCTTTACACGTCAAAATTTTAATGAAAACCTATTCAAAAGGCCATGAAAGCTATATGTATTAAAAGGTGAAGCTTTTTTTCTCACAAAAAACAGCGAAAACATCATAAAACTAAGAATTATACATGAATAAGAAAAGAGAGAAGTTGACGATCGCTTTTGTCTTTTTGCTTCCGGCTTCCAGCGCCATCTTTGATTTTACATTCTGCTGAGCAACCGTCACTGTCAACAATATTATTATAAAATGGCCTCACCCAACTATTCCAACGATGAAATTGACTATGAATCCAGCAAGGATGAAGTCTGGGATAGGTGGGTGAGGCCATTTTATGACAATATCTTTAGGAAAAGAAGATTGAGAGTTAATCTCAGATCAACTGAAAATAATACATAAGCTTTAGTTCAAGCTTACTCCATTTTTACATCTGTAGGGTGCGATGAAGGTGGAGGAATTGGTGCAGGCCGATGAACACTAAAACCTTCATCTTCGTCATCAGATATATATAGATCATTTACTGTGTTGTCACCTGAAAGTAGGAGAAAGAAAAAGCAACTGGAAAAAAATATTAATCACTAGAAAGTGTCAAAATATTACAATAAAGTTTTTGGCCATATCCATCCAGCACGATGAAGTCGGCCATCTACCAGCGCGCCGTTTGGACGATTTCATCATGCCGATTATAGGGGCCTCGGTATCCTTGGCCGACCGGACACGGCAGTGTTCTATACAATGAAACACTGTAATTGCGTCCTATTGTAAGGTGCCTGGCGGATTAAAATCCTTTGATCTATTGATCGTGGTCGAACGGTAGTTTCCTGTTTGGTAAGCCAGGTATTGCCTGCCATGCATGTTTATTTAGTTTTAGTATTCAGGGTCACTTTAAGATGATTGAAAAAGAAAGGTAAAGGAGACTGCCACAAGAAGGCCAACAGCACAATTTTAGTTTTGATGTTGTTGTTATTGCTGTATTGAATGAATAACCTTGCAGCGGTTATAGTCTATAAAAAATCTCTAACACAGTGCAGAAAAAGAAATGATTAATTTCAATAATTTTATAACAGGCTTACCACATGCTTCTTCTAGTATAATACTGATAAACTATCTGGAACAAGCGCTAGGGCACCAGCCTAGTATTTAAATTTAAGCTTAATAAAATGATGTAAGTTGTCGCGAGGTTGTCAGTTACAATGTCCAGATTGTTCATTATGAAGGCTTGACCACTTCAAAGTCGGAGTATCGCCTTTCATCTACGTGTCGGCAAATTCTTTTCTGGCAATCACTCACCCCGACCATAATATTGTTCAGATCATTGTCCTTGGCTTAGGTCGCGTCGAAGTATAGAGATGAGCTAGACAGAAATATTCTTGCTTGATCAAACTGAAATATAGTAAATACTAAAGGTTCACTCTAAAATTGTCTAAAAAGCGGGCTTCAGTCCAAATTTCTGCTCATCCACACTGACAACAAAGTTTGTTTACTCTCATAAATGTACAAGGGATAAGTTTACTCAATTTCCGCAGCAATGAATCCTCTCAGGGGAGCAGGAAGAATCTTGCAATTGCCAGAGAACTTAATTCCAATTCAATTAGGGATATGAAACATCAAGAAAATGAACCTTATCTAGATTATATAAGATATATCGCCGACAACGTCGAAAGAGTAGTGACTAATATTCTTTTCAATAACACTGTGGATATGGATATCTCTGTGTGTCAGTTTTTGACCACATCTCCAGTGAAAATAATGTGGGTTTGAGATGTTCAACCCCCAGACCAGAAAGCCAACAATTCCGACAGTATTCGGCGGGATGAAGCAGGTGAGTTATTGGTCAAGTAACTTTACTTTTACATGTTTTATTATCAAGTGTATCGGTATATTCAGTCTTCTAAACTTTTGACGAAACCTCTGAAAAAAAAATTAATTAAAAATCCACATTCAGTTTCCAGTGTCAGTATTATTGAATTGCGCCACTTATGTATCATAATTTAATTTCCTTAATGTGTAAGACAATGTCACTAAGCATTTCTCTCAGTCATATATTTAGCTTCCAACATGAACAAGTTTGCATTCTATTTTCTCTCCCCATCTCCCCCCCCCTTTTCCCCTCCATCCTGTCTCTGTTCCACGCACCCTATCACCAGATTTTTTTTTCCTCTCTCCCTGTTTCTATTTGTTCGATACTGTCCTCTGATAAGTGATTTCAGAACATTTCTTTTTCAGTTTTGATGTCACCATTGGTGAAGCCTGGCCATATTCAGAATTCTGCACCACCTTATGTTAAACATGATTGTCAGATCTCATCCAGTTTCCATTCACTTTCAAGTGATCAGTCAGACCTACAAACGTTGATACCCAGTAGTCAGACAGATTTTAGTCTTTCACCATCCGGTATCCCAAAATACTTCCAACCGTCACCAAGCAACAATCAGCCAGACCCTCAGCTGTTAAAGTCAATACAAACCAATGACCGCCCGGATTTTCAGCATGAGTCAAACAATACTCAAATGTGTCCTTCACCAATACAAGTCAGATATCAGCCAGATCCACTATTGCTGTCTGTCAGTGGTCAACTCTGTTCTTCGGTGACACAAACAAGTGACATAACCTAACCATCAACAAGCATTCACCTTTGTTCAACTGTCTTCCCCAAGAGACACAAAGCCGTCATCAGCCAGATCTTCAGCTAGCATTCTCCAGTGGTCAACCTTGTCCTTCAGCGACACAAGCCAGTGACCCACCTGACCTCAAGCAACATCAACACTAACTCAGCTGTATTCTTCCACTATGCAAGCCAGTTGTCAGCCTCAGCTAGAATCAACCTCTACTCAACTCGGTGTTTTGACAGAGAGGACAAACATTACAAATGCTGAGAAGCAACAGCCAAAGGCGGAAGCGAATGGAACCAGAACTTCAGAGAGCACCGAAGAGAAATGGGAAATGAGTACATGTACATTAGCTCCATTGGGAAAATAGTGACAGCAAAAACTTTGAAGAATCCCTGCACATGCAGGTCTAAGGACACTAAATGCTCCGAGATTTCCTCTGACACCAGGAATGAAATTTTCCTTCAAGTGTGGTCCCTCAGTTGGAATGAAAAAAAAAAACAACTATATTAATGGACTATTGACAAACATGTCAAGAGGAGAAAACGGAAGGTATCACTTCGAAAAATGTTTTTTTTCAATATTCTTTGAAAAAGAATGGACAAAGCTGCCTGTTTGCCGCATCATATGTATAGGTACCACATGCCTGACAAAGTACTTTGTGCACTCATGTTTCGATTCTAAAAAGGACGACACAATTACAGACAATCTTCCCTTAAACGAATCAGGCAGCTCTGAGCAAGGGATACCAAAAATGAAGAGTGCAACAAATCACAGCAGAGCAGATCCTTCAACCTTCATTACGAGAGAGGAAATGAAGCCTGTGACTCTCAAAAAAAATTTTGATAACCTGCCTAAAATGCCTAACCACTACTGCAGGAAGTCCCCTGCCAAAATGTATCTGGTGAGAAGATATCAATCCTCAGCTGAACTTTATAAAACATTTTCAACATTATTGTCAATCGAACAATAAGGATGCATTTCAAATCAGAGCATTTTCCTAAGAATTTCACAGGATAAATTTGTCCATCTATGTACCCAAGAAGGACAGAATGACCTATGTGTGGGTTGCAAACTGGCAATAGCGTGAGTGTAATCTGCCCCACTAATGTGCTCATCCCAAAGTTTGCTGTAGAAGTCCTCCTCCTTAGGGAGCTTGGGCTCATTGAACTGCTCCCAGAAATCCATGTATTTGTATGGGGATATACCTTTTTGCATCAAAAGATTTCGTTTTTGTTGATTTGGCTCATTCTGGGTTGTTATTTTAAAAGTCTCTGGAGGGTTGGTTGACACTAGTCTGTCGAGAGATGCCAGCAGGAACTGCGCACTGTCAATGAAACTGGCCTAGATGAATGGCAAGATCACAGGAACTTTATACAGCAAGCTTTGGAACACAAGGACGGCGATAAACGATGAGCATTACAGAGCAAAGCCAACAACGACGGCCAGTTTGCCGCATTTTGCATGTATTTAGAGTCCGTGTTGCTGACACCAGACACCAATGCTTCAGCCATGGACTTCAAAACAAGTTATTTGTCCATAATTTTACCATCTACGACTTGGTGACTGCAGATGTAACCTACTGTGCGTGGAACGAAATTCAGGGTGGATTATCTGCAAATGAATTTGTGACTTGCATTTTTGATTACCTCAAAGGAAGACCTGTAGCCAAAGAAATTGTCATCTATAGATCGCTGCACATACCAAAACCGTAACTAAATTCTTCCCAATGCAATCCAGTATTTTGTGGAAACATCAAAAGTAAAAGTCCACCAAAAGTACCTAGTGAAAGGACACACACATAGAGGTGGACTCTTCACATACCTCATTGAAAAGGCCCTCGAAGGTGCATCAGTCAACGTTCCACATGATTATATCAATGTGACAAAATCAGCCCGGGAGAACTCCACTCCTTTTACTGTAAAGTGCTTTTCACACACACATCATGACTTTTTCAAAGATTTCTCCAGATGCAGACCTTACACCAGCATTTGTCCAGGATGTAAAGCTGGAGACCCAGTGGTAACTGACATTCACAGGTTATTCTAGATCTATGCCCCAGCCATCGAAAATGGACAAAAACATGTCATGCAGTACAAACTGCACTTCACTGATGAGTACCAAGATTTGCCTCATCCTTCCAGGACCTTCACAAGCACATATTTAGAGAACCCAATGCGCTGCACCAAGGGAGACTAAAGATCCCTCCTTCAAAATTCAAACATCTTCAAGAGCTAAAAAAGGTAATGAAAAAGACTGCCATACATTCTATGAGTCATTACCTTATCAGTAACTGTTGATTTGCTAAGATTAACTGCAGATATGGGGATCAAACAGACAGACAGACAAAAGATGAGATAGATGGCATAGGGAAGGGAATGGGGAGGAGTTAGAACACAGACAGAGTCCAGGTTTAAGTTATGAACAGATTTATGATCATGTTTTATGGAAAATATAAAATTATGATAATATGGTCTCGTCAGTTAATATAAAGGATCTTTTGTTTCCTTTGTATTCACAAAATGAAAACGAATGTTGAATTTTCTAACCAAATTTTGTCACTGTCATTAACATTATCATCACCATCTTAATCACCATTTTACAAAAAAAGTCTTAAAATTAATCTCTCTTTTATCACCATCATGAACAAGGCCAAAGTCATTGTCATCATCATCGTTCATCATCACTGTTCATCATCTCCACCACTATCATCTTTTCCTCTTTCATTTCTAAAGAAGATTGATCGTTTGAGTAAATTATTATCTGTTTGAATATCTTTGTTCTAGTTTTATTTTATAATATTATAATTGTCAGATCTAGTTCTTGTCGTTGCAGTTGCACTGCTGATCAATGTGTGTTGTGATTGTTTTGGTTGTCTCTTATTGTTGATGTTCAAGCTTTGGTCCATGCAATTTTATTTGAGTTCATAAAACTCCATCATCAAATTGTCGGCACCTATCAAGATTGACCCCAAGTCCGGCATGATATATTCAGACAGTACAATTGATGTCACTTGGCCAAAACCATTCATCCATGGCTGACCACCAATCAGCATGATGATTTCAGCCACTGTTGTAAATGTCACATTGCCGATTTCATGATGCCGCTCGACTTCGGCCATATCCAACATTTTTTTTTTCAAAAGCTGTTTTCTCTAGAAACTGCCAATGTTGAACATTACTGTAAGGAACGTAAGAGGAGAAAGTATTTCTATATACTATTTGAATCAAGTACTATACACGGCTATTCCATAACAGCGCACTTAGCTGGCTGACCGACTTGACCCCGGGCTGGAGGTCAGGCACCGAGGATGCTACCTGCGTGTACTGGGCCTGCCTTGTGGGCTGTCAGCCGCCTTATTTTATGTTAAATACACATGAAATAAGGCTCGTTTTTAATTCAGTGATCAAAAATAGTGCGACTACAATCCAATGACCAGACAGAGACAAAGATACACTTTACGACAGTACTAGTTTTATCTATCTGAACAAATTATGAAGTGTCACATCAACAGCGCCAGTACGACTGAAACTGAGCTTGACGCTGAAGCTCAAATGACAGACAAATCGTTTATTTAAAAAATCATATAAAATTATTTGAACGTAGGAATTTAACAATATTCATATGTATCTCATAGTTACACTCTAATCTTTAACGTGGTTTTTTACCCATTTAATCTGAAGTTAATCTATACTGATGAGTGTAATATTGCACTCTCAAGGTCCCGACAGACATGTGATATATATGTATATGTATAAAAATCATACATAATTATTTGAACAATGGATTTCAGCAATTTACATATCCATGGTGTCGGGCGCAAACTGGCCAAGTCCAAAATTTTCATTATTCTTTTTATCGCATTAATGCATGCGTGATGGGATTCCCCATGATGTGTAAAAATAGCTAAGCCAACTATCCAACAGACTGCGTCAAATCTTCACGTGACCACACCAGCCAAGTCTCTTTCCCTTTTGTTTTGACAACGCAATGCAGTCTTCAACGTCTGTGATTAGTGAAGCGACCTCTGGTTGACAAAAATTGTTTCCACAACATCAGGTAAGCTTATTATGTTGTTAAAATCTGTTCAAATGTGCAAAACAATAGCTACAGTTCACTTTCATACACTTTTATTCTACTTTGAAATTATATTTCAATCCAGTTAATATCCATGTTTAGTCACAAGCTGAGATAGCTGGAATGTCACACAGAAAGCCACGTGGGATTGGCCACGAGGCATGTGGTCATTGGAGTTGGCCGCTTTGTGCGCGGAGTTAGCCACACCCATCCTCAGGCATTCCACCATGTCTAAAACAATTACGGAGATAGCCGATTTGCACTCCATTGTAATCAACTACACACCGAGTTGTATTACTTGTCATCAATTAGGCATTGACTTGTCCACAATCATACATGTTATATTGATTTACATCTTTTGTAGTTGTTGTTATTGTTGTTGTCATCGTCGTTGTTTTTGTTTCGAATTTCTTCACTTAAACTTAACAGCAGATTCAGATTCAGATTTGTTTATTGATAGGTCCAACTGGCCATTTCCAGAACATTATACAACAAGCAAGACAAGCACAAAAGATTACCGTACTTATTACACAAATAATTTACACGCCCATGAACACAGTCGCCAATCGCTCTGCCGACAATAGCATACAATGTTATTTCCACAGACAAAACAAACGGCGTGAGACCATCGTGAGCAGCTTAAGGAGTGAACCAGCTCATCCATTGTCATCTTGTCATCCATTTACTGCAATATTTTGCACTGGTAACTTTTCCTTCTTTTTTTTTTTACACATGAAACTCCATGGATCCCTTCAGTAGAGGGAAAGGGATTCTCAACATGAGCCTGATTGCACAAGAAAAGATGGCAACTGAAAGCAAGAAATGCAAATCAAACAGTCCCCAGCCTCAAGAACCCTCAATCCTGAACATATCAGCATTGCAGCTGATACATCTACCTCAGGACATTGATTTGTCAACAACAGAGGATGACCATTCTGTGTTAGGAGATCTGTTACCGATCAGTTCAGCACTGAAGGTGGCCAATTTTATCATGCACCAGTGTGCTGACAGACCAAATGATGCCAACAAAAATGATCCTGTAAGTTGTTTGGGTTCTGAAACTGACTATCAAGACCCCCAAATAGGCAATGAAATTATATCTAATGATAGAATGGAATGGAATGCATGCCTTGCGAAAAATGAGTCACACGAAGTCTCAAATGAACATTCTGAAAAAAATGACAATAACATTGATCCAGAAGTGACAAATGAACATGTTGAAAGAGATGACAATGTCATTTCAGTTACAGAGGCTGCGCCTGTAGAAGGAGATGATGTTGTAGGTACATCTAATGATAATGTTGAAACTGGAGAGGTCGAACATGTTGAAAGAGATGACAATGTCATTTCAGTTACAGAGACTGTGCCTGTAGAAGAAGATGATGTAGAAACATCTAATGATAATGCTGAAACTGGAGAGGTGGGTGGAACAGCGTCTGCTCCAAGAACTGCTGTTTCAAAACTGACTAAAAAGGAAACCCAGAATGCATGGGAAGTCTTCTACAAGTAGACACTTTGACAAAGACAATAAGAAGTATGTTGAGGTTGAAAAGGAAGAAAAGACTTTGGGACAAAGATGCTCATGCAAAGCATCTTACTATAAATGTAAAGAGGTTAGTGATGTTGAAAGACAGCAAATTCACAATGAAGTCTGGGCAATGTTATGGGATCAGAAACGGTTTGTGAGAATGTCTGTGGAAGTCGGAGATGTCAAGGAAAGAAAAGGGGTGTCTGATACTCATAAAAGAAATAACACATTGATTTTCAATCTCACAAGCAATGGTGAGCGGAAGAGAGGAAGGAGATGTTTTGGGGGACAACTGGTCTGAAGAAGTGGTGGGTATTAAAAACAGTAACAGCTGTCTATTCTGATGGCTGCACCTATCAGAACCAAAATCGGGTCCTGGCCACCGCTTTGAGATATTTCTGTGTAAAACATGGAAAAACTGTTGAACAGAAAATCTTGGAGCGAGGGCACACCCAGATGGAGGTCAATAGTGTGCATGCCACTATTGAAAGACGCATGAAAAAACATTGACATCTACTCGCCTCTTGATTATGTCAATCTTATTAAAGCCTCAAGAATCAACCCAAGGCCATACAAAATCAGATATTTGTCTTTTGACTTCTTCATGGACTTTGATAAGTACCAAGGTGCCTTGAAATCAATCAAACCATCCAAAGCTGCAAAGATTACTGACATGTGTGCACTGAAGTACAATCCTGATGGCTGTTTGGCCTTTAAATTGAATTTTTTCAGATGACTAGCAATCTCTGCAGCTTGGTCGTAGAGATACACTTCCATCAGCTATCCCTGACAGACTCTACAGCAGCAGAAGGAAGATTAAAAAAATCAAATTTGATCATTTGCAGTCACTGAAAACAGTGCTGCCTTCTGACGTACACACTTTCTATGATGCCCTGCCCCATCTGTAATGTGGAACCATCAATTTCTTTGACAAGACTACCATCTTTCATAATATAGTCATAATATAGCTTCAAAAGACCCTAAAAAATAATGTATTTGAAGGCAATATCACATGTATTCCAGTGATTATCCCATGCACTTTGCTTGTAGAAAGTTTTTTCAAATCCCTTTTTTTTTCACAAAACAATACAAATGCAAAAGTGTGGAAAAAAAAAATGTGATGGCATTGTCAGGAGGAACTAATGATGCTTTTTTCAACTGCAGAACGATCTCATATCATGTACGGTTATTATGTGAAGGAACATATAGCATGCTTGCTTGACGTTTTTGATAACTAGATTATTTTTTTTATTCATGCTTTGCTTAAGGGCGTCACTGAATTTGACATGCCTGTTCATTCATTGAAGAATAAGCTGTATTGTTTTATTGCTCTAGTGGATAGTTATTACCAATGCAAAACATTAAATTGGCCTATTAGTTATCAGAAGCATTTTACAATAAAGCACACATTTCGTTTTAACATCGAGCCATCAAAATGATTGCTTTTAGTATCCATACTACTGAATTTGCCAGTAGAGGATGCCTGTAAAATTACAGGTTTGTGGGTTTATTTACTGAAGGATTCATTCTTTTGTTTCAATTACAATGTTCTTGAGGATAGTGTTATCAATGTAAAATATAAAATCTATCTGGTTCTATAATCATTGACCTACAACCGGTCTAATATCTGATGTTTGTTAAATTTCATTGTGGAAACTTCATACATCTTAATAAAAACCATGCTTGGATGACGGACTGACTTTTCAATTTTAGTTGTTTTGTCTCGATTGTTTTCTGTCTGTTACAAAATAATTAATCAAAATAAGTAAAACATACATCAAAGCACAGATTTTGATTTTTATTGCTGATAACAAGCTGTCCAGAAAAGTTTAAACTGTTCACAATACATTTAAAATTGAAATAGCAAGACATCATAAATTAAACTTTGCCGATATAATAACTTAGTGCTTGCTATTTGAATAAAAATATAGCTTTGCAAAACAGCTAAGTCCCGATCTGGATTTCATCCGGTCAGCGCAGAACAGCCAGCTCTTGGGCAAATCAGCCAGATCCTAATCTAAATTTCTTTCCAGTCATCGCAAAACAGCCAACTTGTCCCATGAGCTCAAAATGGCCAAGTCGTTTCAGTTTCTTGATCGCAAAAAGGCTATGTCCAAATTGTGCAAAATAATTATCAATGGCAATTTTTTAAGTTTCTCAACCGAAAACTAACATTATTTTATTGCTACACTACAACTTTGGTGACCACAGCTTCAATTTATCTCGACTAATATGGTTTTTTGTTCCTCTTGTAAAATGTGCTCATACAGACTTGGCTGGTTTGCGCCCGACACCATCGATATGTATCGAACTGTTACACTCTAAACAAACAGGCATAGGGAATTTCTATCCATTTGGGTTGATAATAAATAAAATCTGAATTTTAACACATTGGTAGCTTTTTTTCCATTTAGGTTATATTGTCAGCATTTCTACAGGTGTATAAATGAGCTAAGACAATAGCAACATTCACAGAGGGCTGTTCTATTATTTCCTCTCTGAAATTGCAAAATATTTATCTTTCACACACAATATAGATACAATGTTATACTTATATAGATGTGTATTTACATATCATTTATATAGTGAAAAGATATAGATGTGTATTTACATATCATTTATATAGTGAAAAGAAAATTTTCTTATCATTTGATATGGGAATGAACTCTCAGGAGTACTTGTGTTACTCCTTCTTCCTCCTTTTCATGCTAGGAATAAACATTTTTAGTTCAGAGGCAGGCTGCAGCCGATGAGTTTTCATTATGGGTTTCAGTTGCTGTTTGACAAGCCCAGACCAAAGCCCCAGGTCAGAATGAATGGAAGGCAATGGTGCTCCAGCATCTGCATTTT
>JBCEWB010600011.1:0-15747 GCA_039654565.1 Peronia peronii | reverse complement strand
AGTGTTTTAAAAAGGGTTAGAAATCTCCCTCTTCCCTAACCCCCCCCCCCCCCCCAATAATTCCACCCTCCACAAGATAGAACTCTATCCTGCCTATGCCAACCTCCAGCCCACCAGTCCTTCCTTGAATCTGTTCCTAATCTGCTCCCGTGGTGATGGTCAACACTCCTGTCGTTTAACACTGTGAGTTATGACATAGAAGATACTCGACTTCTTTGTTTAAATTAATTAACTTGCACACTGTGTTGTCAGCAATAAATACGTTATGGATCATCATCATACAGCAAATTATTGCAAGAAACAAAAATATGAAGAGACAAAAAGAAGGATGGAGTAACTTTCCATGTTCTACAACTTCATATTCAACTAAGCACACACCTGGAAATCCCCTGAGAAATGTTTGTACCCCTTGCTAAAAATAGAACACTCACTTGTGTGTGTCATCGCCCCACCATGAGATCCGGCAATAATTATTTTCACAAATCCCATGCATTTTTTTAAAAAATTCTATGTCAATGGCAGTGAACAGTTTGGATTATTTGTGCTCTTCTGCTAAACACAGACGGGGATTTCCCACCTTTCGCTTCGTGGGAACAAATCCATTGATGAAAAGATCTGATATTTTCTGGAAACTGTTGAGATTATATAGGTGGAGTTCAGCCACTTCACAATCAAGGCCTCTGGCCACGAGAATAGCCACACCGTCCATTCTTACTCTGGGCTTAGGAATTAAACACCAGGTGAGCTCTGCACAGGTGAGAAAACTGGGAGCGGATTCGAAATCTTAAGGCAATTCATTGATCTCGACTGGCCATGTTGTCACGCTCTTATGTTAATGTTAACTATCTAAGACCTGGACAAAAATTGACTTTACTGCCCCAACACAAAGTAAATTTCCAAATCCTTATTAATATTGTTTTGTTGTTGTTGTTGTTGTTATTGTTGTTTAATTTTTGCTGACAGATTGTTGATGTGCATTAAACTTCTGTGTCTCAGAATCACTTTTTCTTTCATAAAACATACACTATTATCTTCATATCTTTTAATATTTTGAGGCTATTCTTAATGAAACCAAACATTTGGCTGTGGGCTCTGGAGGGTTAAGATGCATTAGCAGCGTCCCCTCTCAGATCGGCTCACTCCAGTATTGCGCTGGCTGCTCCACAAATAAGCGGCACATTAGAAAATCTTACTTTGTTATCGGCAAACACTTTGTTACCTGGAATATTACTTATTGTAGTTATATCATATTGATTGTTACCTGTAGCCGACAAATACTCGGAGGATGTTTGAAATTTGGTGTTTGAATCGTTACCGCATGGACGATAATCTAGTTTTTTCCATCTCTCATCTTTTCATTGTCTTTCTCATCTGTCTTTCTCTTTCTGCGTCTTTCTCTATTTGTCTTCTATGATAATTACAGGCCAAACAACTGGACCTGAGAATTTGATCGACAACTGTCAGTTTGACAAGGAGCAGTCATTATAATAAACCAATACTCGAGCGTTCACAGTATTGTCTGGCACTCATTTCAAAGTCTCTCCACTATCTCCGTGTCCTTCTATGATCTCTTCTGATTCAGTTCATGTTTTATTAAACGGACATTATAATTCCCTTCAGTCGACCTATGAGGGTGACGAGATGAGGATATTTGTAGGACTTGATATCCATGTGAAAAATGAATAAACTTTCCGCTCTTGTTGCAGAAATCCTTGAATTGCAGTGTCACGATAAGACCCATCACTCAGGAACGTTCTGTTTGGTTCCAGAAGCTTTTGCTTGACAGGCACAGCAGATCAATTTATGTTATAATATTGTGGCCTGTGATATAAATATATTACTGCTATATAGTTACCTACTGATATGCTGTTAAGATCGATTTTAATTTTAAATGACATATTATATTAAAATGAAAGAAAGAAAGAAAGAAAGAAAGAAAGGAAGAAAGAAAAACTGATTCCCATACCGGTGTCTTCAGCAAGAAGTTTGAAATGTACAAACGTAGAAAAGAAGAAGACGAGAGAGGGAAAGGGCAAGAGTGACAGAGCGACACTGTCTACAGAGAAACAGAACGCGATGCAGGAACTTTGTTTTAGGGGTTTACAAGATATGATGAGCAGTTTTACCTTTAGAGAGAAAAGAGAGAGAGAGAAAAAAGACATGCTTGAACTTGATGTGTTGCTCACTGTTGTCAAACAAAATGTTCCTCCCTTGATGTGTTTATCAGCCTGGATGGGGAGACTCTACAGACTGTAATGGATGTCTCCTACATCTGACTATTGTTTGGACAGTGAAAACGTTTTTTCGATGGTGCCTGAGCAGTGTGTACAGCACGTTCACCACACAACGCTTGAAAAACTGCAACTGGAAAGAACAGGTGGGAAAGCTGCTCTCTGAACACAATTTCTTTTCAACTTCAAGGCTGGCTCTATTTCCCCCTGCCATGACTTAGTCTTAGCTGACTCAAAACAAAGATGATATTTTCATGTGGAATTTGAGCCAAAAATCAGAAAAGTAAAAGGGGAAATGACTTAATGATATAATAATTGAGTGTGGATCGTTTATACATATTAATGCCACTTTGCTGATACATAGACAGTCTGTGCTCTCCTGATGTTTCATTGCGACAAATCAGCCGTCTGTGAAACGCTAGTGAATAGACCAAAAAAATGATTGTCTATTTGACGAATGTATGGTGAATGTGTGTGTTTAACTGGTGTGAAGCGATGACCAAGGCATCAACAAGTTATTGACGTTTCCATTTTTTTATCATGCTTAATGATATATTTTTTCCTCCCTACTTTTCGCAACTACTTCCCAGTGCTCTTTATCCTGGCATTACAATTCCGTTTATTTTGTTCGTGAAACTTTTAATGACTTAAAATCTTTGACGAACCAATGCTGTCGATCGTCCTCCCGATCGTCTTCAGAAACATCTACTTCAGCAGACATTTGAACTGCATGGGTGGCTGCTTCTCCCGCTCCACCAACTTTCATCTTGTGTGTGTGTGTATATGTTTACCGGTGCCTTGTTCTAGGTTTATAAAATATTATGGCAGGCTGTGGTGGAGGATTTCTCAAATATCCTTTGACAAAAATCTATTGTTGTCTTATTCAATTTGCTGTATAACCCTAGACACTCTACACACCATCTGGCTTTGAAAGGAAATGGATTTGCTTCATCTAAAAAACCAGACAGAACATCCCAGAAAACTCGGAAAGATCTGGATTATGTCTCAGCTTCTGAGGGAACACTTAAAGAGCAGATGTCTTGGAAAAACTTTATCTGTGCCAATGTGATGGAAAATAATAATAATAAATTTTTAAAAATCTGCAGTAACCCATGAAGAAAGACCTGAAGACCACCAAAGTACAGTAGAAATGAAACGGGGAAAAAATGAGAAAGATCAACAGAGTAGTAAAGATATAAATGAACCTTAGAAATTCACATACTGTATTTGTCCTGAATTAGAAAACCTTAATTGAACTTAAAGTTGTAGTTGATTCACGGGATTATATAAGATAAACCTGGCAGACTAGGTGAAAATGGCTGTACTAGTGAGACTTAGCTCAAGCTATTTAAACCTTGTTGGGAAACTATATTGAATCAGTTTTCAACCAAACTGAAGGTTCATCATTTATGCGGTTTATGATGGACCAGGATTCTGTTGGCGTTGATATCCTCGGGTATTCTCAGATGCTCTGTGTGGCCGTGTCCTTATTTATTTCTGAACCAAGTGTGCTAGTCAATAGTTTTATACTAGTATGCTATAAAAATGAACATGACAGTAATGATTAGCCTGAAGAAATGAGAAAATTCTCAGCTATTAGAATGCAGTGATTCAACAGATCTGACACAAAATGTGATTTATAGAAACTGAATTTTGTAGGAACTGAGGTGAGAACGAGTTCACGTGCAAACAAAATGGATGTGAATTTGCAGTTCCTGAAGGTTGAACTTGCCGGAATGTCAATCTTACTTTTGTGAAGGAAAAAAATATTATATCTACTACTTGCTTGAACTTTGCCCTTGAATAATTCAGACCATGATTAGGCTCCACAACACTTACACTGACTGAGAGGACACAGGTTTGCACACATCCGAAAATAGAATACACTCATTTCACACAGCTATGGTGTGATTTTCCATTGATTCACGCACGAGGCTATTATCGCAATTACAACTTAAGTACATCACTTGAGTTTTCTTTTTTTTTTTCTTTCCTTTAAAATTCCGTCAGAATGTCTCACAGAAAGTCTATTGTCTGAACCAACACTTTGCCATTTTGTCTTATAGCCGGAATTTCTCCCAGTAGATCAATATTTTTCACACATCGAACTTTTTTCATGTGGTTCTTTCTCATATGAAATAATTCTTTTCGCTGTTCTCCAGCTCTGTTTTACGTTGTCCAATCTCTTTTTTCAACTTGTGTTGGCTCTTTCATAAAATATCTTTCACCAAATAAGCCAACAGCCATTACATATTTCCTTATCATCTTCCTGTATCTGACACTATCCAATAACTTTTAACACTTCTATAGAAAACAAACTGTCCACATCAAACAAATAGTTTTCTCTCAAGATGTTCCACACTAAGTGATGCTGTCTCCACTGCCTCCAAAGAATACTGTTCTACATCCAACCATCATTTTTCAAAGTGCTTCCATGTGTTTCACGCTATTCATATTTATCTCTGGCAACTGCGTCACACTAGGTAATAATCCTTCCTTGTGATCACTCAATGTTAAATACTATTAAGTCACTCCTTTTTTTCTTTTTAAAACAGGAATGTTATGTCACACTAGTAGAACCATTTATCTGTAGACTTTCAATATCAGTAGACTATTCAGCTATGTTATAATCCAACCGCTTCATTAAATCAAACTTTTACTGCACTGTATACTCATTTTCTACATATCTTCCAACACGTTTGCATAAAGTTGAATCGCCTTGTACATTGCCACTAAAGAACATCATTCTACACTTTACGCTACTTTCTCCATGCCTTGCCTTGCAAACCTATTATACCACCGAACCATTTCTTACTGACTACCACATCACACAAAATGATCGTAATGCCAAAGGCTCCTCTACCACATCGTGTAGTTCGATCTCAGCTCCCTAAGGCCCCAGTTTTAAGACAGAATCCCTTACAAACATAGAATCGATCTTTTTGAATACATTGCCTGTTCAGATCAGATCGAAGACGGTCAATCTGTTGACAGAAGCCTGACGCATCCCACTGACATCTTTCCATGACTCTCTGCAAACTGTATAAAGGAGATCTGGACAGTGGTGGAAACGAACACAAATGCAAAAATGAAACAGAAAATTGAATAATGTGAGGGGAAAAATGAAGAAATGAAACCGTTCTAATATATGTTTTGTTTCCAGAAGCGCCTCCTTCACTTACTTATCCGAATTGAGGACGACCTGCACATGATTGAAAAATGAAGCAAAAGAAAAATATTAAAGTAATGACAGTAAATTCTTATGAGAAGGGACCGTTTAAAGAAAAATACATTGTATGAACAAGATATCTACATATAATCATAATGTATTAGATTGCAAGACACTGAGGAAATATGGGCCTTTGAGACAGATTTTGGCCACGCTGTTGATAGGACAGATTTAAGCAATTCTATTCTGTTGCTCTCACTGGAAAAACACAGAGCAGATCATCAGAATTGTAGAATCTCTCTTTAAATATTAAACCCTTTTTCATACGCTATTAGCAGCAAATTGGCAGTGAGTCAAAAAAATATATTCCCTATACATACTTAAAAATGACACGTCACACAATGCGCGTTCATGTATATATACTTGGTTTATGTACAGGACAAACACTCGTAGTGACTATACATACATAACAAATGCTCATGACCACTTGCACTTAAGCGCATGCAAAAGGAAACGAAAAAACAAACAAACAAAACAAAACAAAACAAAAAGAAAAAGAACAGACGGGCTGAGAAGAACCAGTTCAGCGAATCGAACAGAATCAGAGTGAGAAAGACAGGAAAGTAAAAACAAGAATCTGATACGAGTAAACAAAGTTATAAACAAGGCTTAAAGGAGAACACAAACAACAAGAGAGAATTAAGGAGAAAGGTGACACAGAGGACAAAAATGAATGACAAAAGAAGGGGACGATAATGTGCAAGAAAACACGAATCACAAACATAAGCAATGACTCAAAAAGAAAAACGAGACAATAGCGTTGTGAAATAAAAACAAAGGAGAAGAGAGAAATAGAAAGGAGAACTGGCAGAGAAAGTAGAAAAATATGAAAAGAAAAATAAATCCAAAGAAAGCAGAGAGAGAGAGAGAGAGAGAGAGAGAGAGAGAGAGAGAGAGAGAGAGAGGAAGATCAGAAAAAAAACAAAACAATGAAAGCAACACGAGAAAGAGCATCCAGATAGAAATTGAATAAAAGAAAACACCTATACAATGTCTAAATATTATAACAAAATAATTATGTTTTTATACTAATCTGATATACACTGGTGCCCTATTCGTTGTCTAGCCAAATTCATTATCAGTGAAGAGGTAGGCATGTTTAATTCAGTACACTGACCTTAAAGGTCTTTCATTTAACATTATAGTTTCATGTTAAGACAAACTGGGACGAGCTAGAAAAACTAGCTTTGCGCATAAGCCAAGAAAATAAATTGAATAGTTTACAATTGCAAAAAAAACCCGCTTTCTTATGATCTAAGAAAAGTTGATAATATGTTATTGTATTGAAGTTGCTCTTGCACTGGTAAATTTTATTGTCTGCAAATCATCGTCGTTCTCGGCTTTGGAATTCAAATGAAAGTGTTTTCGCAATCACCACTATCTCGAAAGTTCAGCTCAGATTTCTCTCTAATATGATTTTTTGTCTCGTCAGTGCGAAGTCTAGTGTTTCTGAAGTACTATGGGACCTATGCAGTCAAAGACTCGTCTATTGTACTTTACATTAGATCTCCTATCCAGACAGCGCATACTGTAACATCAGTCACCTTAACTCTTTAAGCCCTAAGCCACAGACCACGGCCCTCTTGCCTAAACTCCTGAGGGATTTAAGCTTATATTTGATACATTACTTTTGAAGTAAATGCAATTGATTGTTGTGATGAGTAGAAAAATACCCGGCTTAAATATATCACAATGTGATATGACCTTTGCTCACCACTGTACCCATTGTTAGGTGCTATAGAATTTTATTTGCCATCTTTGTGCCAGTGAACACGGCTAATGTACTGTAAATGACAATTAATGTCATTACTGAATCTCTGACATTCCGCCACCTCCTGTGGCATTTATGGGGTTAAACTTTTCTCATTGCAGGTCCTGATAAGGACATTGGATAGGTCAGTGAGGTGATGTGAGGGAGGTAGGGCAGCAAAGGGGAGACCAAATGTCGGACAGAGAGCGCCTGCCAAAGGGCTGGAAAGCGTGTCAGAAATAATATAATGCAATCTCGAGCTGAAGTGGAAAGCATGAATTCGAAATGTTTATGTCCAAAGTAACAACAGAAACATTTGTGCTCTTCGCTTTGCTGTCTGTGCCTTACCTATGAAGCTGTGCTAGTCATCCCTTCTCCGCCCGCTGGTTGATTCAGCTCTTTGACCTTGCCCTTGTCAAAGTTTGGAACCATTCAAATACTGAAGTTCAACGTTTGCATTGATTGGCCTTGAGTTCCGAGTGGCCTTGAACTTATGACCAGAGGTTGTTCATGGTATATCATAATATTGCATGCAAATGTCCTAAAACTTCAAATGGACTGTCTACCGGCAACTGATCATATACAGTAAAAGAAACAAACACAAGCTGTAAAACTTCATTTATCAGAAATTAAATAAAATGATGTAACATCAGATTCTATATTAACCTAAGCTGATACTCCTCAGATAACAAAAGTGCTCTAATCACAGGCCCACTACTAGTCCAGTCGTTTCTGGTGACACACGACTGATGATGTATGACTGCATCCAGATGTGTCTATCAGCTAAACATGTTGTAGGAATGAGTAAAAGTCAAACGCCAGTCGTGATGGCATCTCCTCAGTTATATTCCATCATGTCATGTCACCAGTGTCGTGTCTGATTTTTTTTTTTTTTTTGCAATCAAAGCTTTCAAGAACTGCATATATATACACATACACATATTATACACACATTCACATAACAATACACAAGCACACATAACAACACGATTATCCTGCGATCCTGACCATTATGTAAAGAGGAAAGTCAATAGATAAGTAATGGAACCCAACTAATGGCATTTCATTCTCTACTGTGAACTTCATTAGCACATGGACGAGTCCAGTCAAACACGATTTTTTCATTCTAAAACCTCATGTAACTGAAATCCATGACGAATTCCCTCTTTTTCTTTTCTCAAACTAGCGATGTATCAGATCCGTTTGATCTCAAGACAAATCATGATTTGATTTTATTCTTAATAATTTCATGTCTTGTGCATGCCACGATTCTCACACCCAGCATTTGATTCCCTCTAATGATGCAAAAAATACAATTTTAAATATCTGACCACAGTATTCGATGAGATTTTTTTTATTATTTTTATATATCAGGTCTAATACTCTTGGGATGAAGCAACGCAGTTCTGTCCTGTTTACCTTCCAGATTTACATGTAGCCTGGGCCAAACTAAAATATTAATATCTAAGCCAATTCATCAATATGATTTTGTAGGCTCAGTCGTAATGCAAACAGAGACGCAGCAACTCAGCAATCGATAGTGTTTATTCAAAACACATCGCCATTCGATGCTACTATGCAGAGAGAATACCTGGGGTCTGAGAAGCCGTGAGAAATGTTCGTGTGCGGCAGAGATGGCACTAGACAGATTTTGCACCGCTACCTTCTTTCCCATATGGCGAAGTTGGCACACCCATTAAAAGCGTTTTGAAAAGTGCATTTTCGCACCTGTTACTTTTGATGCCCTGATGCTGAACAGAGTTGACCAATATCTCGGGAATCCCACCGACCTCTTGCCTGGATCGTAAGTCTGCCTCACTTCTTGACTTGATCTTGTTACGGTTGATAGGAACTTTATGACTAAAATCTTTTTTTGCTGAGAGCCTGTTGAACCGAGATCTAGATGCCCTCCAAATAATAATAGTAGTGAGTGGTTGTAATAATTTAGTTACGTAGGAAAACGTCTGACGTACTTCCCGCCGGAAATCCCGTTGGATTTTTCTGAAATCTTATATTCTACTCTTAGTCTACTTGGAACGGCGCCGTTTTTGAAATATTTGTTCTGTATTTTTTCACTTTTCACGACGATTTCTTATTCAAGACTTAATGCACCAAATTAATATCGGCCGTATTGTTTGTTAATTCATTAAAGACATTTATACATGCAAATGATGGTCAGTATCAGCTCTCGTCTATTGGCTACTCAGCGTTATTATATCTGCATAATAGAAATCAAATGATTTGGGAACTTTGCAAGGAAAATTATTAAACAATTCTCTAGTTGATGTGGCTTGTGTCACTTTACAGATCTAAATACGAAGAAATCGATTTCCTTCGTATTCTTGATCTTGGTTATGGTATATTTAAGAGCTATGGAAAAGACAATAGAATTGTGTCAATATAAATTATTGATTGCATTTTTTTTTTGTTTTTTTGTTTCATGAACTCGAGCCCCTCCTACTCTTGCAAACACGCCAGGGCAGATATTTTGGCCTCTCTGAAACAAGGAAACAGAGTCGGCGGCGCATGGCAACGACTTAGTGAAATGAACAGTGAACGTGGTCTGCAAACAAACTCAGGCTAACCGATGGACGTACAAACAATGAAAGGTGAGCAAAAAAATCTGTTCTAAAAGCGTGCGATGGATTTCTGTTTCTGCATGCATCAGCTGCCATTTCAGCGGTTCTGCTGTGACGTTACATTCCGCCCGTCGGAAGAAGAAAAAAAAACAAACAGGTATAACTGCATTTATTGCACCCTTACGACTCTTTACCTGTTTGTCCTTCTGTTTGTTACCTCTATCGATTATTACTGTTAGTGGCTTGACATTTATTTCATCTCTTCATTTGGCATCTCTCACCTTTTCAGAATTATTTTTATTTAGGGCTCTTTGTCCCTAAGCTGTACTGTCCCCTCCCCCCTCCACTCTCCGTTTTCCCTTTTTTTTTCTATTCCTTATCTCCTTCTTATCTTACCTGTGACTCAAATCATCCTCGTTCATATCTTTTTCTTCCCTCATTTTTTTTTCCCAATTCGTCCGTGTTTTCTGCTTTCAATTGATATCAGTAGCAGGTTATCGGCTTCTTTTTGCTTGTGACAAACTGCACAGAATGCCGGGACAAAAGTGAACAACAAATGTTATAACATTGTAAAATCTTATTCTATTCCTAAACTGATGACTGGGAAATGTAACGAGCCTTAGGTTTTTATGTCATGAACGTCTTTAGTGACAAAGAGTAAACCAAACTTCAAATAAATGTTCATGCTATAATATTCTCTCACAACCTTCATAATTATTATTACTGATTACACTGTAATTTGATACGAGATTCTCTATCAATGCGGCTGATTTACTGAACAATAGGTGTACTTTTACCGGCATTTTCTCCCTTCTTTCCGACTCTTTGCCATCAAACACTTATGAACCTCATCATGCGAGCTGGAGGCAGCCAAGAAATGATCAAGAACAACAACAACAACAACAACAACAACAACAACAACAACAACAACAACAACAACAAGGTGATCTGACCAAATTATAGATATTCCTGATAATTATTCTTGCTACAGCTTCATAATTATGTACACTTATTGATACAAGGCTCTTATATACGAATCTTTGTCAGAGAGATTTCCAAGAAAGATATTATCAGATCCAAGGTATTAATATAGGAAAAATCTCCGAGAGATAAGTAGAAAATACTCCAAATAGCTTCTCATCAAGCATTACCTGATTTATTGAGCAGGTTTATTGAACAAAATCAGCCTGACCACATAAAAATAAGAGAATTTTTTTACATTTTTATCAATTCCATCAATTATTATTATTTTTTTTTTTTGCCACTCAGCGATTTCTCTTTCCTTTTCCTTTTTTTCCTTCTAATTCTCCTTCTCTTTTGCCTCTCCGACACGATTCAGTCTTCATCATGCAGATTTCTGGGCCAGTACCCAAGTGTGACAGATTCCACCTGCACTGAAAAAACATGAACATGTTGCAGTTGGGGCCTGTGCCTGAGCCATCTGTCACTCTACCAATTTCATTCATTCATTTATTCATTCATTCATTTATTCATTCATCCATTCATCCATTCATTCACCCCACTGATTTTGTGCCATCTCCTCTGTCTCTTTTTTTTTTGTCTGCTTGTCTTTTTTTTTTTATCTTCATTAACCAGTTCGCCCGTTCTCTTTTCCTGTTCCTATAATTTCTGTCTTGTTTCATGTCTTCTGTTTTAGTCCTTCTGTTGCTCTGCCCGTTCCCTGTTACTCCACAATGTAATGGCTGAATGTAGTTGACATTACCAACAAACAGATCACATGTGCATTATATCGAGGCAATAACAGTTTTCCTTGAAAGATTTTAATGCGTGCCAACAGTACCATGGTCGTAAATAACTAACATTCATAAAACACATTGTTGGGGAGGAGACATTTTTTGTTTGATTTGTGTTGGGGTTTAATAGCACATCAGCACGATCACGGCTATATTGTGCCAAACACGGAAAGATACAAGTCACAAAGGCTGATCAAGTATCTAGAAAAAGAGAAGAAAAAGAGCGGGACAGAAGACAAGAGCAAGGAGAGAGAAGATGTCACCCCTAGAACGTTGACAATGGTATACCATGGGAGACAGTCCACCGACGGCGGGCTTTCACCGCCTGCAGGTGGGAGCAGAGAACCTACTTATATACCCCGGACCCCCTCAGAGGAGTGGGGAAGAGAAGGACAAAAAAAAAGAAAGGAGCATGAAAGATGGACATGGAGTGTAAGAGGAGCTTCACAATGACAACTAAACCAACCATTTCTAATTTGAATTGAAGACCTTAGAATGAAAAGTATCTAAGTAACACTTGATACATTATGAGCTGAGATGATTTGTCGGTCAAAAGCATCCGAGCATTGGGAATGTAAAATTAGAGTAGAAAAGAAAAGCATGCTTTTCTTTCTTTCTTTTTTTTTTCTTTCTTTTTTGAGATGAATATTATTATAAAGGATTTGATACGTTTCATCCTAGGGTCTTCAATTCTATTTCATGTATTACTACAAGTCCTTGATGGTGCGGAAGTTGTAGATTCCATTTCACTGTGTTTGATTTGTTAATTAAGCAAACTTGAAGTGGATATCCAAATTTGTTGTCTGAGTTCTTTTTCTTGCTTCTTTTGTCTTTCAATTTGTAGTGTAGCGCACAAACTACGTCTGATCACCTTCACTGGCCACGTCATCAGATCAGAACAACTGGCACTTCTTGTCACCATGGAGATGCTAGGGTGAACAGAGGTCAAGGACGGCAAAGGGAACATTATTATCAAGGACAGCATAACGTCCTGGCTCAAAGCAGTAACCACGACCAAGGATCCAACAGCAACAAGGGGTCGGGACCTGTGAAGGAAGACCATCTCCAGCGGTATGAAGCGAGATATAAGCTTGAGGAGAGCCCATGTAAGGACACAGTCCAGCTGCAAAGTAGAAGAAAACAATCTCTACTCTAATCTCTGTTCTTGAGGCAGCCTTCACAAACTTTGAGACCACATTCGTTGTTCTCTTCTGTGCAAATTCGAGAAGCGATTAAACATATTGTATCACAAAAAGTTCTTCATTAAGGAAACACACACACACACACACACACACACACACAAATTATAACGCTTTCATATGTTATATAAGAAAGAATTATAATTATTAAACGAGGCCAGTTTTCATTATTGCGATTCTAATTGTCAGACAACTGACTTCTTTTGCAAGAAGTGCGCTTAGAGTATCGGTGTACACTGTTAAACAAAACTTTGCATCCACTTTGTATCAAGATTATAATTAGGTCTAAACATAATTATGCTTATCGCAAACATTGTTTGTTATGGTTACCGGATGTTGAAGGTAAACCACAGACAGAATTTGCCAAGGTTAATAATTATTTCAAAATGTTTGTTTAATTTAGCCTTTGAACCTTTTTTATAGAGAGACAGAGTGGGTACACCTGGCAGAACTGTACATATGGTCTTTGGTGCGGTAGATTCTAAAGTTTATGAGTGGGCGGGTCACGGTGCCCTGCCTGTCCTGTCAGCAGTGTGGGTGATGTCTTAACAAGGAGGAATGGGGAAGTTGATTATTTGTGTGCGTGGCAGAGCTGGTGCATGTGTCTCTTTATATGAATATTCTGTATGATATATTGCTTGTGCAGTATAAATATACCTGTTCAGTGCATAGGTAGATAGGCCTACATTACGAAGTATAACAGATAAATAGGCAGATGATTGATAGACATTTAAAGAGGGAGGGAACCAAAGAAAGCAGACAGGCATACATGTAATAGAAGAATTAATTAGAGAGATTGATAGATAGTATATCGGTAAGTTGGCTAGATAAGAAGGTACCTAGGTAGAAAGACAGATTGGTAGATAATTTGCTCGTTAGTAAAGAATGGAGAGAAGGAAGGATTTGTTGATAGGCATCTTGACAAGTCTGGATAGATGGTTTAATAAATGAATGGATAGAAGGACCGGGAGAGAAGAGAGAGACAGCGGTAACAAAGACGAATAGACCTACATCATATCAATACGTCAAAGCCAGGACACTGTGGCACTGAACTAATGGTTCCAGCCTTTCACCTCAATGCCCAAGGATCAAAGTGGAGGCCAAGGATGTCAATCAATAACTGTTGTAACAAGGAACAAATGTTTTGGCCAAAGCCTGGAGCAGCTGGTAGAGAAAAATAATCAAAGTTTATTGATTATCTAGTGGAAGTCTCTTTCAGGCAAAGATGTGAAGCACAAAGTGTTACTGTCTCAGTCTAAAATTAATTTGAAATAGACAAAAAAAAAAAAAAAAAATCAAAGAGGAAGAATAATGAATTGTTTTACATTATTCTAAACTAATAAGAATAATATTTTTTAAAAATATTGAACGGTTCCCGAAAACTCAAACTTGTGTATTTTGAGCAAGGACTATCTAATCAGCAGCACAGTTTATTCTGAAGACAAATAATTATCCTGACAAAATACAATACAAAGGGTATCTCACAGGATATAGAAACATAAACGCTCCAACGAAAAAAAAAAAGGTCTGACAGAAATCAGATTCTGTGGAATGCTAAGGCAGGGCAAGCTGAGCACATCTATGAACTTGTTGAGCTGAGTGCCATCGCCTTTTCAACGATGAACATCGCAATTTCTGACCAAATTGTTATAACATAATTTGTTTTCAAAGACATGATTAAGCAATGAAGTTATGCTTGGTCTTACTTGATTTTGTAGGTCTATCAGTGAATTAATTAAGTATTGCCGTGTCTCGGGTAGCTGGTGAAAGTGTTTTTATACAGTAATAATAAAAGTAATTATTATCATGAACTGGATATCACAGAACAATAGCAATACCTTGGAGTTGGGCACATTACCCAGCTTGTATTAATTTCTCCGTACTTGATGGAAGAAATTGTTTCAAAATTTCAGCAGTCCCTTGCAACAGTCCAATAAGCTACTGGTCTCAGCATTTCTCCGTTCGTTACAATTTTTTTTTGCAATTTCCCAGATGAAATGTATAGCAGAGAACACAACAAAAATTAATACTAGGCAGGTTTGTTTTCTCCCGTTGTCCCTCTTTAACACAACTGTTCCCAGTTCCAGTGAATGTAGATTGTCTATCAGATGCCTGTCGTCGGTACACAGGAATTCCTGCCTGCATTTTGCTCTCAGTGCAAAAGGCGGCTACGTTGGCAAGGTTGCTTGGCTGTGAGAGAGATGACCAAATGGCTTGTTTCGAGCAAATTTAATTCCCAGTTTGTGTCACTCTGTCCAAGGTCGTTTTAGTGTTAGAGCGAACTATCTTGTGATAAAACATTCCTGCCCTGAAATCTAATACTTTGAGACTAAAAAACAGACACATTTAAAAAAAAAGGGGCAAACGAATAAACAACCGAAAACGAAATGAATAAATACAATCAAAACAAAACAAATATTTATTCAACATACTCGACAGTTTGGCAGTTAGTAACGTTGGATCACGCACAGAGTTCACCTGAAGTGCTGAAATAATTCATTATGAAAGCCACCACTACACTAGTTCAACATCTTATAGTTCCTCTCGAATCTGAAGACAGATTTGAACAGAAGCTTTCAAGCTAATTTTTTCTTTTCTCTGATGGAATCTGATGATAACAGTCCATTCCTTTTCACATAATTGATTATTGAGTGACAGTGCACTATAAGTTAATCCTGCAAAATGTCAGTAGAAACTGTTGCTGATATCAGGTTTACTCTAATGATATTATTATTCATGTCCAGAAATGTCAATTTATGTAAAATGCCTAAAAGGTAGTACAACTCCAGTACTTTTAAAATTAAAATATGTTCTTTGATATTTCCAGAGGAATTTAAAAGGGGGGCGCAGTGGCTCTGTGGTTCGGCGTCTGTTCACGGAGAAAACAGGCCGGGATCGATTCGCGGGTCCTGCATCGGGGGATGGAAGGACACGAAGATCGAAAACCCGCATTGTTTTTCGGTGACTCAACGGTCCCCTTGCTTCCTATGGGTAGGGAAGCCCGA
>JBCEWB010599681.1:0-18088 GCA_039654565.1 Peronia peronii | reverse complement strand
AGATAGATAGATAGATAGATAGATAGATAGATAGATAGATAGATAGATAGATAGATAGATAGATAGATAGATTGACATAAGACAACGGGGATAGAAAGAGGGGAAAGGGATGGGGAAACAACGGTTGAGATGAAAGGAACGATTCATGCTACAACTTGTGAGGATCGGGTATGGCGTGAGCCCCTCGGATCAACCACGCCATCCCTTCTCCGCCTTGCAACTGCACTACAACATTGACTCTCCGGTGTTCACGAAATGCACAATTATCTGTGCTACATTTATCTAGATATACATGTTCTAATTACAGACTACTGCAGGTTGCAGTAGATGTAAATATTGTTTTTAAAAAGTAACTAAACAAAAAACAAACAAACACACAAACACACAAACAAAACCAATATAAAATAAAATAAGAGAAAATAATAAAGTTCTACCTTTCAGACCCAAGATATTTATCGTATTACAAACCTGTTTCAATTAACAACAGAAAACTAAACGAAAAAGACTTAAAAAGAAAAAGAAACGCCTTCCGAGGGAATAACAAACAACCCTTCAACTTATTCTGATATACCATATTTTGTTGTTGTTGTTGTTTCAGATTATACATATCTATAGTTTCTATGCTAAGGAGAAAAACTGGGGGGATTTTGAGATTAATGCTCAGCGGATTCAAAGAGCGCTGCGGACACAATTTTGACACACGAATAATGCAGAGGCCTCCAAATCCGCATTACAGTTAAACGTCCCAAATATCACATAGTCTATGACTTTGACAAGGAAACGTTTATAAATCACAAGCGTCTTTTCATCTGTCTAACTGAAAAGGAAAAAAGAAACTAAATAGTGTTCTTGATGTGCCAGGTGAACGCCATACACCTGGATGTTTACAAAATCCTGGCTCTCGAGATAAACAAATAAAATAACCAAACAAATTAAACAATCGTCCCTTTCAGCACTAAGCCTTTTTAAATATGTATAAGATCTGCCTAATGTCAGTTAATAAGTTTCAAATTTGGCCGAATATTCACAGTCGCCAACAGAAAAGCAAAAGAAATAATCAAAATTATAGTTAATTTCAAATGGCACATCAGGGGCATCAACTCCTTGATTGCCATGACTGGAATCACTAGGATTTTTAGATTTATTTCAAACTCCGGCATATTATCTTCTACTTGCACACACAGCAAATTCGGGGAAAAAAGAATCTTCAGCTTTCAGCAGTTTTAGGGAAAAAATCATTGACTTTTAAATTTTCAAGTAGAGAGAGAATGGGAAAGACAACAGAATGCGTGTCCATGATCTTCACAGTAGAAGAGTTAAAACTGTTCACTTTAAATTTTAGTTTCACGACAGGAATAAAGTACCTTTAGTCAATTTTAGGCCATCCCCTAGAGATAAGACCACCTTAATACCCCAGCAGTGGCTCAACAAACCTGTAGCAAACTTTTCACGATCACTTCAGCTCCAGCATTGAAATGGTTGGTCAAGGTGAGCAGGATTGCTATTGGCACGAGCTGCTACGATCTTCTCCTCCTTATCCGTCCTCCTCATCCGTTTATCCATCAACAAGTGACAAAAGAAAAAACTAGACCACTTGTTATTGATTAATGAAAATGAAAGGCTGCTGGAGATCTGAGATCCGCCACGTATTAACATCGATATATTGCCTGTAAAATGGATTTCAAGGCCTTGGAAACTGATCCCAATAGATTGGAAACCATAGTGTCTGAGCATCGGAATGGTTGTTGGCTGAATTCGTAGAACCAGGCCTTTTCAGTTAATTTAACATTACTAATTAAAGCAAAAAAGACGAGAAGGATCCAATACAAAGGCACTACAGAGAGCGACATCATGGTCTTTCGAGACTTCAGAATGCCAGCAACACTATCGTAATGATCACGGTATCAGTCGTGGCGAATGGGACTCAGGGGTACCGTGTTGCTCGTAAGGCCATGGTCGTTTAGAACAGTAATATACTTGTCAATACAGCACAAACGAAACACCCAGACGTTCTAGTCCATAGCAATGAAACTCATCAAACCATTACAAAGTACTTTTATGCTGAAATTAATGTAGCGCTTGAGAACAGTCAAATACATTTTATCTCTGCATGAACACAAGCAATACTGTCTAGCTTCTTTTTCGCTGGACAATAATTTTACATTATTACAATAATTTCTATGATACCTGAATTATGAATGCCATACAACTCGGTCTATAATAATTCGTAATTTTTACCTTCAGTCAAAATATTATCAATGGACCCGGTTGAAAGGTATCGACAAGCCATGTAAAAAAAAAAAAAAGAAAACAGTCACAACACAAGTTTAGTCTAAAAATATATATATTCATCCCAAATGCTTTTAAAAAATCCTTTTTTTTTTTACTCATCCTGATAATTTTTAAATATTACCATTCGTTTATGGTCTTCAAAAACAAAAGAAGAGAAGTGATTTTATCCTCCCCCTCCCCGCCCCCTTTTTTACAACACCTGTGGGTGGGTAGGTAGTTAGGTAGGTAGGTAAGTAGGTAGGTATGTAGATAGGGTGGGTGGATGGTTGGATAGTTAGGTAGTAGGTAGGTAGGTGGGTAGGTAGGTAGGTAGGTAGGTAGGTAGGTA
Source organism: Peronia peronii (assembly GCA_039654565.1). Taxonomy (NCBI): domain Eukaryota; kingdom Metazoa; phylum Mollusca; class Gastropoda; order Systellommatophora; family Onchidiidae; genus Peronia; species Peronia peronii. The sequence goes on along the minus strand of JBCEWB010599681.1, from coordinate 15,468 downwards.
GGTAGGTAGGTAGGTAGGTAGGTAGGTAGGTAGGTAGGTAGGCAGGCAACAGATCGAGACGGACTACGGATCTTTACCACGGTATTATTTGCAGCGGAAACACCAGTAGAGAATCACAATGAAAACACATGGGTTTATTATTCAATACAACGTTTTTCCACTCTGCTGTAGTTCTTTAAACTTATTTCACTTCATTACTCAGTTCTCTCCATCACAATGCTCCATACTTCGATTCTGTTAAAAGGCAGTTGTTCTAGTATAATCTATAGATTTCTTTTCTGTTTCAATGATCCCCGAATGTTTTATGGCATACGGATAACAGCAATGCACTCAGATAAGGTGCTTATGTTCTAGATTATGCAACTTCCACGCATGACTTTGGAAGCGTGTGCCTCATTAATTAAGCGGTTATACTTGCTCCGCCCTCGGCACTGAACGGTTATGTTACATCAAACACGGGGTTCCCATATGCAGTGGATAGATGTATCATACACTAGAGGACTTGCCAATATATAATGACAATCATAAAGAAGAGCATTTATATAGCGCTTATCCTTGTACAGTGAGGATTCTAGGCGAGAAATACTCATACTATCACACATTACTAGGCATCTGGACATTGTACATTATTTGACATCTCAAAATATCACTCAATATACCAGCTTATCATAAACTATTAGATGTCCCAACAGATTATAACACATTACCAGACAACATCACTGACTATTCCAACATAGTATCATTCATTATAGATACCCCAACATATCACACATTCCCATATCCACATATGTCACAAAATATTGCAATACTGCAACATACCCCACATTATCCCATTTTATCAACCATTAATAGATATACTAACAAAGTAATCCTCTGTCTATTGGCATAGATCATAGGTAAATGTAATAAAACTGGCTATGTCGCAGCGACGTATCTGGGACAGCGTCTTGCGTGGCTAGTAGAACCTATGCAGAAGTGGCAAAGGGAAATGGTAACAGGTGCTAACATATCACACATTACATGACATCCCACTATGTCATATTACAAGATATCCAGCATCATATCCGGCCACAAAGTATTTGTGATCGCTGGCCTATTTGCTTGTTCGCATGTCTAATGCCAAATCACAGGGTAATATCGCTGACCCATGACTATGTCGATATTTTTTGTTTGTTTGTTTGTTTTGTTTGTTTGTGTTGGGGTTTAACGACACATCAGCACGATTTCGGCTATATTGTGTCAAACACGGTAAGTTACGTTTACACGTCAAGAAGAAAAGAAGAAAGAAAGCGGGACAAAAGACAGGAGCAAGGAGAGAGAGAAGAGATGTCTCCCCTGTAATACCGAGGATGGCACTCCATGGGAGACACCCCACTGATGGCGGGCTTACACCGCCTGCAGGTGGGAGCAGAGAACCTACTTATAAACCCGGGCCCCCGCGGGAGGTTTTGTTTGTTTGTGTTGGGAAAGTTGTGGATATAACTGAGAGAGTCCATGCTTTTCACTTCTTTACTGCAATTATCGTCCTCTCGTGATAAGGGCAGCCAAACAGAAAAGGAACAGGTAGGCCTATAGGCCTTTCATGAAAGTCAAGGCAGTTAGAGCGATCGCTCTTGTTCAGAGTCTGGCTAGTCTTTCTTCGGTAGTCTTTCTGGCCATTCTGAAGTTTGCACCTATTACACATGGTTTTGAGCGAGCAATGCACACTAAATTGATTGAAAGGTGCGCAAGTGCTATTGATCAGCCAATGACGTGGTCTTTTTGCAAACACTTTAAACTTGTTAACGTGGCTTCAGGCATGCTTTCATGTCGGCAGCATTCATAGCCCTAAAAAAAAAAAGGTTTGTTCTTATAGTGGGGGAAATGACTTCTCGATACCAGGTTCGGAAGTGTCGGTGGTATGGTTGCGTGAACAATCACAAGAAGTCATAACGCAGTATTGATCAACAGTTTATTACTTTTCACGAACGAGCAGGTGAGAAAAAAAAATTACTCTTTGATCATCACTTGGCCTCACCTGCCTAACTTTCTCAGGCTTTAGCATGTATTTTTGCCATTTCCCAGCTGGTATAAAAAAAAAAGAGAGTATTATAGTTTCTCAAACCTCATCATAGTTAAAGGTTCTTACTATACATATTTTAAAACAAACTCGGCTCAATAGGATGGTAATACCCAGGTCAAAAAGTGCAATGCTCCGTTTAGCTAGACCTGCCTAAGTCTATCTTCACTTCGTTGCAATGGGAACTTGATGCTTAATGACAGAAAAAAAAAGAAACAGCCTTTATGTGGGCATCTCACCTCATAGCGCAATCTGAATTCCGTCCGTTCATTGTTCGGTTTCTCGTTAGAAACCCCCGCATGCAAATGCACACCCTTACAATAGTTGTAACTGGTTGTCCAGGCCGGAGCAGGTCGAAGTAACCTGATCAGAGATCAAAGAGTTTCTACACAGAAAAGGATCGTTTATCTGATATTTATTTTGAAAACATGGCAGTTTATGGCAGGTCTCCAGTTCTCGTATTCTTCGCTTTGCCGGTGCATCAAATGCCACTGGCATTAACAACTTTCCGTCGGCTGTTAATGAATGCTTTTTATTATATGCTCGATGAGTTGTCTAGGAAAGAGCATCATTATTATTTTGGCTTATTGTCTCTCACAATTTAACTGCTAATTTTTTATTCGAATGATGAGTGTAAAAAACATCCATTACTGCATGTTCAGCAATGGTGTTTGCTTGCTTTGCTGATCGATATGTATCCGACAACAATAACAGCAACAACAACAACCGTAAGAAAACAGCAGCAGTCAAAACAGACACAACATCTACAATACCTGGGTTTTAGGACTGTAATGTCGTGAGTGAGCCGCAGTTGAAAGGAATAAGCAGCTTTCTAAGTCGTGAGCTCTTGCAGATGACAAAACATTTGGAAAGCGACTGCCTTTTAATTTCATAAATGTATCAGATATTAAGCTTCAAAATGGCGTGACTTTAATCTGTGTAATAGAACTCTATGTTTCTCCAAACAGAGGTCTCTTCTCCCTAAATGTTTCTCCCTGTCTCTCTCTCTGTCATAAATTTCTTTGTTCATATGAGTGCGCGTATGTACTCTGTAATGTCTATATGTGCTAAAACACAAGACAGAATTTCTTGTTAAAATATTTTATCAAGAATATTACTGTACAAAGGAATGTGCGCTAAAGAGACAATGAAGTGCGTATAACACCTTGCCGGGCTGACTTGAAACAAAATGGCGATCATTAATTGAAACATTATAGTATCTGATATACGTATATTTCAGCATACCGGTCACAGCTGTGACTATCGAACAAAAGATCCTACGATGTTACAATCAGGTGTTGTCCATCTTTAAATCCAGCTGAGAAGAACTTTCTGTCTCAGTCTTAGTCTTGTATCGTGGATCAATCTGCATTCCCGCTAAAACGCCTAAATCGATTTTGACCGGTAAAATTTGCACCAAAACGAAATCTGCTCTAAAATGTAATCTTGCCCAAGCATCAGCTGAGACGGTAATGTTGATCTGGTTGTATTTGCCTACGGGCCGAAGCATGTGTGTACCAATGGACTCTTTCTGAATCTCCATATGACCAGATGCTTAGCCAATGGCAGTTGATATCGTGTTGTCAATAACAGTGGAAAATATATTGTCGTCACTATAATAAAACGCACGGTAATGATCCACATTATATCAAAGATAGACGAGCTCCTTGCGGCGGTATAACTTTCTTACGCACGGACAGAGAGAAAGAGGTGCATCAATAGGCCCAAATAGACTCCAGGTCTAGCTGCACCTATAAGCCCAAATAGACGGCGCTTAATCATAATCCTCCTGAATTCTATGTGAAACTTCTCCCTTCTGGAATGTAGAATCTACATCTAGAATCTACACGGTCTATTTGGATGTCCGAATCAAATCAAACGAAGCAATTTGACTGATCGAAAAAAACAACAACAAACAAACAAAACAAAACTGGTCGAAATATACCACTGAGTCGCAAATAATCAATGCCATTAATATTCACAGTGCAGTGTAATCGACGTTATTAACAAAAGTGCCGAATGTTTCTACCATCTAACAATTCAGTTTTTCAACATATAAAAAGTTCACTGCCATTACATGAGGACTAAGAAGTTCAGAACAAATCAATTTGCTCATCTTTTGCATGCATAGTACAAGCCATGACCACCGGCCTTTCCGATGTATCACTAACCTTACGATATCTGATTTGTCCTGCCTGTGTATTTCAATCTTGAACAAAGAACCCAATGAAACGGGCCCACTGAACCACCCAGCTACATCACCAGTTTCACGAACCGAGATGGTGAATGAGATATTGATATTACAAGAAATTCTTAATTTGGCCTTGCCTTCAACTTCCGGCTGAGAGTATTTGGTGCATATGCTAAATATTTTATGAGGAGTCACAATCTTTTTTAAACATTTTTTTTACTTAATTTCCCTATTTTCAGACAAGCTCTCCTCCTTTCTTTCTATCAATTTATATTTTCGAATAAAGAAAACGCGGTCATGCGATAGTAATATTTTCAGTTCTCAGAGCTTAACATGAAACAGTCAGTCTTCAAACTATAAAATTAGGACTTTTCTTAAGTCATAATTTGTAACTATGCCTGTTCTTCCCATGAACTCTTCACATATGTAAATGGTAGTAGCCCTGTCAGACCGTTCCTTTAGGACATTCGCAAAACATAGTGGGTTTAACTAATACGGCAATTTATGTAACATTTGAAAAAAAAATAATCTCCTCCCTCTCCCTTCCCCCTTTCCCTGAAAGAAAGCATAAAGCGCAGGACTTTATCATTCACTCTGACAATAACACACCATCATACTAACCTGGGAAGTCAGGTATTAATCCGTGTTTAACATGAAGAAATATAGCAACACTCAATGTCATGTATTTCTTCCAACTGTACGGCCTTACACTGAAGAGACTGTCACGGTCAAACCTGGGAAGAGGAAAAAAAAAAAAGAAAGAAAAGAATGAAAGTAATATCATAATGAAAGGATGAACGATAAGGTTAAACAGAGAGAGAGAGAGAGAGAGAGAGAGAGAGAGAGAGAGAGAGAGAAATCTGTGCACCTGCGTCAGACAGGCTCATCTGATTGGTCAATCCAGCAGTTGCGAAAAACTTGAAAGCATCAAAAGGCCGATGACCTCAAATACTTGCTCATTATACTTGGCATTGGAATCATATTCCAAGTAACACATAGATCAAATATCCCCTTCTCTGCAGCGCACTATAAGATCTACCCCACAGTACCGTTGTTGAGACACATTTCAGTGGTAAGATTTTTGGTCGATATCGCCATTTAGGTCATTTTTTGTTTATTTCTGTATGGTGGGATTTAACAGCGCATCAGCACGATTCGGTTATATACTATTGCGCCTAGCAGGGCTGAATACGTTTATCAAAGAATATGCACGCGAGTTTAAATTAGACGATCAAAAATTGTAAAGGGAAGATATAAAAAAAAAAAGAAAAAAAAGAAAGAAATACCGTGTGTAAATACTCGGCCCGAGGTGCTGCCTGCCTCATATTCACAATTTCGTAATTTCATGTTGATGGTTTCAGATTTGCGACTTGAAGCCTACTTGGCGAAAGATTATCTCTTATTTTGAACACACGTTCTTTTAGAAATAAAAAAAGGCATTTCACGAGGTTTCAAATGACATTATGGGAGTTAGAATGAGCAAACCAAAGTCAGATTATCCGTAATTATCAAACCGATCATTTTACCTTGCACCGTCTACGTTAACCTAGCTCATTGTGTCTGACTAATGCCCGTTATTGGACTCGCAAATTAGGCCCCCGTCTCACAACGGAAGCTGTCGGGATGTTGTCTGTCTGGCCTCAACCACTGTCTCAGGTGTTTCCAGACAGCGGTTCCGCCACAGGAAAGATAAAGCACACTAACGCGGTGGAGAAACATTAACCTTCTCGGACTCTGTTACGACATTCTCGTGTCCTAATCCAAAGTTAGTTTTGTCCTCGACCAACTTCTCGAAAGAGATGTCCCAGGTAATGGTGAACAACAACATAAATATTTACGCCGCTTATTCATATCTAAAAACCATAGGTAAATTATTTAATCCTCATTTTCACTTTTCTTACCAAATCTGAGCAACGAGTCTTTTAAATAGCCCACAGAAACATTCACGACTAAAAATATCCTGGTTTAGCCTGAAATTCAGAAAACCACGAACGAAACTTCAAAATTCTGATTTCATTACGATTTTGCATCTTCTACAAACCGTGCAAACTGTTATACAATGTATTGACCTCCAAGCTAAAAAGGTTAAACATTTTGTCCAAATGTTGGTGGACAATACATGCATAGCCACTGAAGTAGTAGGCAACCAAATGTCGTCAGTATGTAACTGTTCGGCCGGACTCACGGAGATCATCTGCTAATGTTTACTGAAGAAATTCATTCAATTCTGATCCAACGACATGGGCAATAATTATGTAAGTGATCTACATCTTCGGACTAGTCCGTCAAAAATACGTTTATTTGGTCGATGGTCAATTATGCATTCACAGTTTATTCACCTATTCATTCTCCTTTTATCCCTTATTTCGTCTCTTTCTCCATTATGCCTTAGGTAAAAGAAACCTTGCTACAGATCCAGGCCACCAAGTTCGAGTTAGTTTGAATTATTTGGGATCTTAATGGAGTAACGGCCCATTTCTACAATGAGACTGCCTAATATAATCGTTAGCTAGTCGATATCAAGTCAACGTTATGTGCTATTCTCATTTTAAATATTACAGAATAGGAGCTTGAGAGAGAGAGAGAGAGAGAGAGAGAGAAAGAGGGAGAGAGGCGGGGGGGGGGGGCGGGAGGGGGAAGAGAAAGTGACAGAGATGAGAGGGAAGGAGGAACGTAACTGACTTTGAGAGACCACCAGAAAGAGAAAGGGGGGGAAGAGGGCGAGAAAGTGAGTGTATGTGTGGGAGAGAGAGAGAGAGAGAGAGAGAGAGGCGTAAAGAAGAGGGTCAAATACCAGATACGAATAAATGCTACAGCTGAATACTTTTGAACATGACAACTGATTGCGTTCTCGCACCGAAAGCTTGAGACAAAAGAATAAGGGTGAAGTGGCTAGAGGATACAGAGAAAGGACGCCAAAGTTATATTAAAAAAGCCTTTGTAATCTTCGCAAACAGCATCACAGTAACGGATATAAGATTCTCTGCAGTGCACTGAATCTCTAATCCCCCCCCCCCCTCCCCCCCCCCCAAAAAAAAAAATAACGGGACCTTGGCAACTGATAAAGATATCGAATTCCATACAAAAACAAAAATATAAAAAGGGTCACTGCCAATGATATAAACATAACAACACACTGAGGTACAAACAATTTCAGAGACTTAGAGGACAACAATGTGATTATATTCTGTAGTCAGAATATGTAGTAATATCGCAACTGGAAACTGAGGTTAAATGGGGTAGACAAGCCTGATTTATTCGTCCTACTGAAAAATAATGACACGAAAAGACAGCAAAGATGTACACATATGAAACTCACCGCTATCTGGGGTGCGGTGCCGATTGACTTCGCAAACAACGGTTTTCCATGATCATCATTATCAAAATCATCAATATCATCATTGCTATCACCACCCATCATCTTTGGCGAGGTTCGTGCCACATATCAGAGATTTCCGCCTAACCCAATCATAAGACAATTTTACCAGTTCATTTCATGAGTAACTGCTCCTAGATCCTCCCCAAATCACGGTCCACTTATATCTTGAGGGGATGCCCGCCTTATCCTATAACTTCTTTCACAATGTGTTTTATCCTACAGCCTTTCTGCAACTGAATCAAAGCTGTAATGCAATGTTCATACACATAATGTTGAAAAGTGTCAATGTGTCACTGCTAGAATCATACGACCCGCTGCTTTAGACAAAGTCTGATAACCTTCTCGATTGGTCTTTCTTTCAGTAAGAGAAACAAAATATCTTAGTTCTTCTAGTTGAATCATAAACACAGTACGATGAAAGCTAAGCTCAAAACAGGGTCGAAGGTCACCATAAATATGAAGTGTGAGGCTACAAGACATGTAAACAATTTGGACACAAGAATACATCAACCTCTCGGTAAAACACTGGCCCAAGTATGTTATGAGAGCGACCATCTTCAGCTCCCCATGGACCAAGCCATGAGCGAATGTCACGATTATCAGATAGGCTGATAGCTTGGCGGAGATATATCCCGGATAATCGCAATGTTAGTCAACGGTGTTACAGAAACGAGACCAAGCAGGGTCTTCCTTTTAATTTAATACGGTGGAAGACGGAAATTGAATCTAAGGCGTGTAACGGCTTAAAAAAAAAAGGGAATACAAATGAAAGTACCCACCCACCCTCCTACCTACAACTACATCCATTCACCCACATCACCAACGTACATATACACATGCACATATCATGGAAAGTCCACAACATTGACAACTATCAGGAAACAAGATAGACAAACTTATGTGATTGCAGGACAAACCGCTCCAAAGTTTGTAATTGGCAGTATGATGAGGTAATTGAAATCTCCAAACTGCACGGGACAAAATATGCAATTATAGTATTTTACAAAGGAAAAACCAGTTATCTCACGGCAAGGAATAACCAAGGTCCAGAGATGAAAATCGGCGCAATCTTCCTTGAATCAGATTGGACAAACGTCACACATTTTCCGGGAATGTAAAATGCTGAGATACAGGCAAAATTACAAGTCTTGCTGGCTGCGAGATCTGACCTGATCACTGAACTTATTCTGTGTGACACTAGAGACTGTCTAGTAATGTGATCCATTCTAGACACGATGCATTTTGGGAAGAAGACGCGATCCAGACCGAAACACGGGGTTGTCTCGGCAAGGAGTTCTGCAGTGGAGTGTTCTAACTTAATATGACAGTGTCTTATAATCAACCATTTTACAATGCCTAGCCATCCTTTAGGAAAGTACATTTTTACTGAATATTCAGTTACAAGGACCACACTTAAGCAGCTACATGTTCCTTCCTAACACAGAAATAATGATAATATATATATAAAAAAAAAAACCACATTGGCGGCAGCGTCGTGTTAAACTGACGGGACACAGGGCATTTGTAAGACACGGACTCGTAGATTCCCCTGCTGTTCTTAATGGTCCGGAGTTTAAAAAAAAACAACAGAAAACAAAAAGAAAACACTGGCTTCCATAGAAAGATCGCCATAGGAAACGCGCACTGAATCAATGCAGCCTTAAGACATCGTGTATTAGACAAATTTATCCTTCGAACCGATTGTCGATGTCTAAGACAGCGGTACTCATGTCTTACCCAAAAATCAATATCAAGAAGGATTAGCAATCACTACAGTTCCCCACTATCAGAGCGGATATCCTGAAGATCCACCAAGGATTAAATGGGCAGCTCAAGATTCGTCTCTATCGCTTCAGCACAGGCATCCTATTTCAAGAATTCATGGTACGGTAGTTCACTCAAGCTAAGAATCGATACAGTCAAGTCAAGCAAAGGAAGACGATGTGACGAGAGCATCATCACAAAACATCCATATTAGATTCATTCTTCTGTCAATACCGTTCCCTCCTTTCTTGTTCTCTGCCCCTCCTCCTCTCTTTCTCTTCCTTCCTCCTATCTCTAAAAAAAAAAAAAAAATCATCAGCCGCAACAACAACCACCACCATCACTACCACAACCACTGCTGCCACTATCATCACCACTTTTATCACAACCACCACCATCACTATCACAACCACCACCATCACTACCACAACCACCATCATTATAACAACAATCACCACCATCACTACCACAACCACCATCATCATTACCACAACCACCCCCCTCTCTACCACAACCACCATCATCACTATCATCTACCGCATCTATTTGTATCACCATAGTACTATAACCACCTCCATCACTATCACAACCACTATCACCATAACCACCACCATCACAACCACCATCAGCTCAAACAATGCAAATGCCCCACCCGTAATAACAGCAAACCAATAATGGTCAAGCCAGAAAATACAGACTACCTGGACAGGCGAGGCTATCTGGGAGAGGCAAATCTGCTTGAACACCCTAAGTCAAATGAATCATTGTGTGATCATTAATGATTATTTTCCCTTCATCTCCTCGATCTCTCCCAATCTTCTGTCCCGATCTCGAGTTATGAAACAAAGATTTAGTATTTTAGGTGTGCTCTGCGACCAAAACAACTATCAATAAAGCAACAATATCCACTGCGAACATAATTATGATAGATCATAGATTAAGAAGAGACAGGTGGTTCAAATCTACTACACAGTGACAGGAAACAGACAGTGAAAGAAATCATTCACAAAACAAAAGAAAACATACACACTAAAATACTGATTTGGGAAAAGAAAAAACATTCAACTACTTAGATCGACAGAAAGATGGACAGAGAGACACACGGACGGACATACAAACAAGCAGGCTGGCAGACAGACAGACAGATAGGCAGACAGGCAGACAGACAGAGGCAGGTAGGAAGGCAGGCAGGCAGGCGGGTAGGTAGGCAAGCGGGCAGACAGGTAGGCATTCGGGCAGACAGAAGTAGACAAGGAGACTAATATGAATGAGAATATTATGAAGAGAGTCATTCTGTACGGTAAAATGATATTCTGAAACGAGCAAACATATGATTTCACAATTGGCCACTCTGAGCAGACGAAAAGTGATACTCTCTGAGAGACATTTTGCTCGACTTGTGTTCCACTTTCTTTCACATTTATGCGCATGTGATACCCAGCCAGCCAGATGTGATCAATATTTATAACAGTATAGAGTCTGTATTCACGATTCACTGATCAAACGCTTGAGTAACAATAGTCGCTATACAATGGTCATCATACTTCACTTAAATATTCAAGTCTGTCTGACTGCCTGCCGGCTACATTTGGTTCTTTGTCTGTTTATTCAAATATCTGCCTGACAGTTCTGTCCTCCTTTCTGCCCGTTTGCCTGTCTGCTGTCTGTCGATCGGTCGATCACGAGTATCTGTCTGTCTGTCTATCTGAAAATCTGTCTGTTTATTTCCCTCGTCACTTCTTTATATAATCTTTAATGAAGAACAGCATACAATGTCATAGCCAAAATAATCAAACAAACAAGTCTGACTATCAGAAGTTATCTTTAATCGTTGCCACTTGCGCCCTTAGAATCACAATCATGTTGATAGTTGCTATTAAGGGCGATTTGACATTTTCAGTAGCGTTGTCTAAGAAATTGACGGTTACGCCACAGTGCTGATATCTTCGAAATCACAATGTTTCTCTCTCATTTTATTTCCTGCGCTTCATCAGTCCCCTCTCTTTCTCTCTCTCTCCCTCCCTCCCCTCCCTCCCCCTCTCTCTCTCTCTCTCTGTGTTCTTCTCCATGTGTTATGTCTTTCTGCTTAAAAAAAAAAAATTCAATTGTCTTACGCTTCCCCGTCCTCTCAGTTCCATCTCTTTTCTATCTCTTTTTTATCCATGTCGCTTTTATCTCCTCTCACAGGCACGCTCTCATTTTTCTTTCGCTATTTCTCTGTCTCTTTTTTACCTTCCCCTCCTCTTTCTCTTCACCACCTCTCTCTCTCTCTCTTTCTCTTATAAACATACACAGTCAAAATATCTCCCATCCAGTGCCTTTGTGCCATTGACTCTACGAGGTCAGGAAACTTTAAGCCTAAAGACAAAAAAAAAAAAAAAGCCCCGTCCTGTATAAACCAGGGAGATCATCAGCAATTTGTGCCTTGTCTGAATAATCTATCCACAAGGCTGGGATCCAAATGTAATCTGTGAGGCTAAGGTGGAGTTTTGGTAATCCGGTGTGACAATCTATTGAAAATCTACTATGATCATTGAAAAAGGAGCTGATGAGAGATATGGCCATTCCCTGAAATTGTATTTCCCTTGCGAGAACGATAAATCTATAGATAAGGTAACACTGTTACCATCTTACAGGTACACCAAGTACTGGAACTGCCAGCGAACCCACCAGTAGGATGGAAACTGTCAACATTCACAGGTTTAGCGGTTACTGACACTGCGTAGAACGCTAATAGAGTTAGGTTCTCAAGATTCAAACATGCAATATGCACCTACAGCTGCAAGGTAGAGGACAAGATAGTATAGATAGTTTGCGGATGTCTAATCACTGAGGAGGCAAGAGGATAGTTCTGGGAAGGGGATGTTACGATTGATATGATGGTCATCCATGCACAACACATACAGAAACATGTTAAGCAGAAGATTCCATGACTTAAGCATATTCGCCGAGACAACTGCCCGCAGGTGGCTGAAAGGCATAGAGAGAAGATAACGTAAGTTGATCTTATATGGCTGAAAGGTGTAGAGAGAACGTAACGACAGTTGAGCTTACATCAGAACGATCTTGAGGAAAAGATTCAACGACTTAAGTCTACCGTCGGAACCATAAGCATTAACACAACAGAAGATAAAGCATGTCGAGTTCGAGCCAGATAGTGAATTGTTCAAGACGAAAGTCATTTGAAGTGATAAAGAAACATACATACAGTAATTTTTGGGATTGCCATTTAACCAATATTATGAGCTATGATAGTTATCTGTCATCATGTGTGCTTGTACTGTACCCGGCACTGCATAAGAGCATTATATCATCAAATGTGTATACCGCCAAAATTATACCAAAAGGTATATTATATATCTTATATATAGTCGTGTACACATGCTTTACCATACTACACACAACATAAAACTATAATAATGGTATACTGCGCAGCCAATGGTCTACAGCATACACTTGTAAGATTAAATTATGTAATTCATTCTATTCATCAATGCCATGGCGCTCCTCCTTGCCCGTTTCTCACGTCGCTTGAAGATCATTGCCGTGACCTAGTTCCCATTATCTGAGAAGCCTCTCTCTTTGGCATGTATGCTTGGTCGCTACTGTGATAAAACAGTGACATAGCATGGTTAAACAGGAAACATCCACATAGCTAGACATCATTTCAAATTTCAGAGGGTGTGACACTCGGATTTTTTACAAGACAAAGGGATTCTACTGGCTCCTCTGTCCCTGGAATCCTGAATTTAAAAATTAACTGCATAATCTGTCTGGATGTCAGAATGGATGTTGATGGTGATGACACTTTGTACATTTATGCATGAAGTTGGCAAACTTAGTAATTCGGATCTTGATATTCCTAATATGTTTTTGATAAAAGTGATGATGGTCATTACTTTTTTTTTTTTATCTTTGTTGCTCTGGCGAAGCATCAAACACCTTGGAAAATATGTGGCACTCCATCTATGTCATCAGTTTTCATCTTTCTAATTCTATTGTTTTGTTATCTTAATGTACTACCAGTTACCGGTTGTCTTGTGATTCAAAGAAGCTTCTACAACCTGACTATGACCATGACGAATTATTCTGACAAAAAGCGAATAGATTTCAAAATCTAACGGTTATGTTAATATTGTTGGTTGTTATTGTTATGGTTATTGTTGTTGTTATTGTTGTTGTTGTTGTAGTTGTTGTTGTTGCTGTTTGTTGTTGTTGTTGTTGTTGTTGACACTTAAATTTAAAACTACATAATCTTGCGTATGTTTTTTTTTTTTTTTGCATTGATGTGCTGAATTAATGGTCTATGACAATCTCGGTCTTGAAATTCCAAATATGTAGAAAGATGATGAAAATATGGAAGTGAGGGTAGTAGCGGTGATGGTAGTCGTAAAAAGGATGATAAAAAGTAGAGCATATCTCCGACTAATGAGGCGGACAGTGTCCATGATATGCAGAAAAAAGACATGAAACGTCATGTCTGGACCCCAGGCGGGATGCCCTGTGATTATGGTATTCCATACGCCTTTCCACCTCCAACGGAGCAGTTATCTCGGTAAAGGGACGTCCTAGAGGCCATGCTAGCTATTATCAGATTTTCACATCACCGCTGAAGTCTCCAGATATGCTCACAAGAGCTAAGTTGTCAGTGACTGACAAGATGGCAGTATCGAGAAGGGTAAGCTTTGTCTATTTTGCACTATTTTGCATCTTCCACCATTATTTCCTCCTCTCCCCCCTCCCCCCCTCCAAAAAAAAACCCTTGAAAATTCGTATCACACACACACACACATACAAAGGTCACTGGAGAACTCCAAAACAAGAACGACATAGTGCAGTCATTATGGAAAACATAATGATCCAGATATATATTCATTTTTATTATTTGTATTTATTTATTTATTTATTTATTTATTTACTTCTTTATTTATTTATTTAGTGACTCAATTTTTTTTCGACATACATCACCGCAGATTCCATATACGTGTTTTGTACGACCCTAGATCAACACAGACTTTATAAAATGATAGATGCATTCCCAACAGATGCCAAAAATATAGGCAGCATTACGATCTAATACTACGGATACAAGCAACTATTTCATATTGTCCTATATAAATAAACCAATCATCTATTTGACAGAATCTCAGACTCTTTCCTGTGACAGCTCATGTACATACCACATCCGCACATTGACACGACACCAATATGAGAAGGTGAGCATGTCGGACGTTGGCAGGGAGTACTCAGCTAAGGTACCAATACTATGACAAAACGTCTCTCTTCTGAAAAACTTGTTTTCCGAGAAAGTCAAGATTTAGCTTCGCAATCTCTGTTTTAACACATACTGAATACAATGCAGTTGGTTAGAGAATGAACAGCTGCAACATGTTGTCTTTCAGCTTTGGACAATGCAATCTATGAATAGGTTGGAGTCTAAATGAACTGTAATGAAAAGGGCAGTTTGTCAAAAATGCTCATAGGCTTTCACTGCTTTCAGCATACTTAATGGACGTTGGTGAGAGTTCCCGCATAGCTTCAGTCAAGAGATAACATCACTGTGTCTAGCACTCATCCTACCTAGCACGCCTGGGGCTATAGCAAGCATACCAAAGTCCTGACTATTTACTTGGCTAAAACAACACTTTGTCGAGATCATAGATAGGGAGAAAAGTAACGTAGACCGCCACGGTACATGGATCTTGCTTGGGGAAAAAAGGAACAAAGTGTTTGAAGAAAATGAATACTCCTAGATGCGCACTTCGGAAGACTTCCAGCGTAGTTACTAGTTTACAGAAAAAGGCAAGAGTAAGGAACAGAACAAGGCAAAGACATACTTTATGTTCTATGATAATTATCCGTGCTATGCAGCTTATCTCAGATTACGTCGGGAATAAAAAGCCCAAATCATGCAATTTACATATTTTTTAATGTGCAGCCAAAGGATCTGGGACCATATACATGAAGAGAATGATTAGACTCAGATATTAACGGCGAGGAAGAGATCAGTGATCAACATAGTGTAAGAAGTCTTCTCCCCCCCCCCCCCCCCCTTCCTCCCTCTCCTCATCCCCC
>JBCEWB010599570.1:0-18089 GCA_039654565.1 Peronia peronii | reverse complement strand
ATTGAGTTAATGAAATGAATTAATAACGCTAGCCAAATTTTCGAGCCCGCTTGGCTCTTCGTCGGGGCAATCATCATGATAATCAGTATCAACAACAACACAACGAATATGGTGAAAAGAACAATAAAGGCATAAAAAATGACACACTAGTATCGAGAAAATCAGCTGTACAATGAACAACACTGACAACAGCAACAGCGTCAGCAGCGACAAGAAGGGGAAATAACAACATCACCAATCATAACAGCTAACAAGGAAAAAATGTTCAAAAACAAAAACAAAAACCAAACCAAAACAACAGGATACACGTATATGCTTTGACATCATCTGCAGTCCGGGTCATCATCGAATTAGCGGAAAGCCGATTGAAAAACTTCCCAGGGGAAAAGAGAGAAGCCAACATGTATGCGGTAGAGTAGTGGCCATGTTGTAAACGGACGTGATAGACAGGCTGAACTGATTTGCTGAACTGAAGCAGGAAATGAACTGAGACAGCGATTAGAATGAGATTAACAGAAAGATATGGAAAACGAACTTTTAAAAAATATCCCCCCCCCCCCCCCCAAAGAAAAACAACAAAAAAACAAAAAAAACAACAACAACAACAACAACACAAAACACACGACAAAATGAAGGTAAAGCGTTCAATTGTTGACATGTGAATCTAACAACTATGGGGGAAAACGGGCGGGGGGGGGGGGGGGGGTATGAGGCAAATTTGTGAAGACAGAGAGAAGGAAGGAAAGAGAGAGAAAGAGACAATGCGACTGAGAGAATTTCTCTTTCTTTTTCTCTCCCTCTCTCTCACACACACACGGACAGCGAGATTTCATGCATGCATGATCTCTGTTGAAAGCAAGTAGCTGGTCTCAGGACATCATCTGCACGCAAGCGTAGGGCAAAGAGCATCCCACCTTACATTACAAAGATCTCTGTGGCTCTTTCAGCTGAACTGCATCAGCCCCGACAGACAAAGTGGCTTGCGGAACAAACTACAAACACATCGGCAATCGTCGCAATGATCTTTCTGACCCCATATCCGTCTTGCTATAATAGTCTATTCCCTCCTGCCGGGTTGGGGGATAAAGTACCGGAAAGGCTGAGCATAGATATCAATGCATGATAAGTCGACATAACAATCAGCCGGGCTTAAGACCAAAGGCAAAGCTCCATCCTCAGGGCCACAGACGGAAGAAAAGCACAGTCTAGCGTCTTGTGAGGCCATTTCCGGTAAGAGCAAATAACTATGCAGAAACCTTGACGGTGATAGAACTGGAGGAGGCTGAAAGAGACTGTGTGTTTGTTCGTTTGTTTGTTTGTTTCTTTGTTCATTTGATTGTTTGTTTGTGTTGGGATTGAAGGGCCCATCAGCACCATTATGCTATACTGAGCCAAGCACAGTAACGTTGGTTAAGTACGTTGACCAGGTAAGAGGTCTATTTATCAAATGATATGTATAACTAGTACAAACTGGAAGAGAAGGGTTAATGTTTTTTTTTCCTTCTCTTAACCCCTAAAGTGCAGGAAGAAACCACTGTATGGCAAAGGTTTCTCTGAGGTTATATTAACCATATTCAGGAAAGGAACAGCACGGGCGTAAATGGCCCACAGAGAGGAATGCTTGTCGTGTATTGTCTGTAATCTGAAACTTAATGCCCGGGTCGCCAATCCCTCGCAAAACTTTGTAGTAATTAGTCAGTGGAAAAGTAATAATCTGAGACATAGATCTATATTAGTGATTTCCTGTGGACGCACATATACATAATAATATATGTGCATATAGGTATATTAGGAACACTTTTCATCGCTAAGCACTGCATGTAGGCCTCTACACTTGCACACTCGATAATTTGGCCCTCCAACTGTCTACATTTCGTCGATTCCTCAACATGACTAATTTTTCCCTCTTGTGGCACAAATCATAACACACTCGTAACATTTGCAACTACGACCGTAATGTCGTACTTAAACCAAAATGTCGTAATGACTACGACAGATTCACCAGGATTGGCAACGCTGTAATGCATACGCGCAAAAAATAATGTCTCTAGAGTTTAAAAAAAAACAACAAAAAGACTAAAGTCTAGTTTGTACGACTCTCTCTCTCTCTCTCTCTCTCTCCGCCCCCCCCCCACCCCCAAAGTAACATTTGATACTTTCGTTTTAACCTTTCTTGTGAAATGTCAGTTACTGAGTGCCAGTAATTGCACTGGTACAGAGAGGAGAGACAACGGTGAAGGAACGATGCAGGGTGTAAGTGCATCTGGGAAGGTGTGCGTGTGTTTGTAAGTGTGTATGTGTTCGCGTGGAGAGGTAGAGAAGGTAGGTCAGTGTGTGCATGCTGCAGTAGGGCATGACGAGCTGGTGTCATCACACAGTGGCTCCCCGGTGAGCAAACACTCGGGGGAGTCAGTCCAGTCCGTCAGTCAGGCAGGCAGATCTATGCACTATGCTGTGGACTGACACTTCACCGCTGGCCTGGGCTCAACCCTTTGATGACCTGAGCTCTTGTTACAGGACACTCCGTGACGTTCACTTCCACTGGGGGGGTTTAGTGAGGCAGAGAAAGAGACAGACAGACAGAGACAGGAGTGCGTACGTTATGGATCTATGTATGGACGACAGAGAGAGGGAAAGAGAGAATGGAGTTACAGGGGAAGAGGGGGGGGGGGGAGGGGGGAAGGAAGAAAAGATAAGGAGGGAATGGGAAGCCGAGATAAAAGATGACAATCCGGGAAGGAGGCCGGGGGGGGGGGGGGAGCGGCAAAGAGCAGACAGAAAACATCCCTCACTGAAGTGTAACAGGGCGTACTAAACTTTCAACTCTGAGAGAGAAATGCGCAAACGAAATTTCTACAACAGGTGGTTTAGGCATTATTAAAGGGGGAAAAAAAGTAAACAACACTGACCTGAAATTATCCTGCATGTGATTAAAAAAAAAAACACAAACTTTGCCATGATATCCTTCAACACAGCTAGATAACAATGATCGTGTGTCAAAGGAATGTAGTAGACTCGTCAGAATGTCAGGAAACCCCGCCCCACTTCCAGAAAATACATGTTTCCTCAGGCCATGCAGCTTAGCAAAGATTTAATCCTATAGCTTTCGACACAACCAGGAATGGACACTCAAACACTGCCTTATTGATGCCACAGTATCATTATGTTTATTTCCAGTTATGCTTGTAGTTTACCAACACGTCGTTTGTCAATGTAGCCGGGAGTTAAAAAGAGACTCTTGAACAGGAGAATATCGCAGATTCAAAGATGAACTGTACACTGTCTTGTCCACTCTAATACGATGGAATTGTTGTTACTAATATCACTATTGTCTTTCTAAGACTCAGTTCAACAGATCTGTCAAAGACTGTTATTACTTGTAGAGAGATATCTAACAATTACTAAAATACACAAATGTATCGGTTATGGTATCTATAATATGTCACATCTGGGAAAAATGCGCGTTCCACAATCATGACAGTTCAAAAATGTCTTTAAATGACAACTGCCCCCTCTCTGCCCCTACCTTTTTTCTTTTTGTTTGTTTTTTACTTGCAATCATCAATGCAATGAAGTCCAAATGACGTTAATGTAAAAGTATTGTTATCCTATTAAACTCGAATGTGACGTAAAAAACTGATCAGTGCAATACATTCCTGCCCCAGACGCCCAAGGCCTAACAAGCCAGCAAAAGACTGAGGAATCGATGCAGTAGTGACGCAGTAAAGTGAGATAATGGTGGTAGTTCCAGTGTTTACCTGATCGATACCCCCTTCCCTCCCGTTTCCTCTCCCTGCACCCCCTCTGTCCATTAGTCAAACTCTGCAATCACAATCTGTCGCCCTTCACTCACTCCCTTCCTCCCTACCCCTCCCATCCTACCATTTACGGGAGTTGAAAACTGTGCTAGTAAAAAGTGCTACCCCGGAGGTTTTGATTTCTGGGACAGACTCGAGTTTTTCAACGCGGTAGTTGATCGAACAATCAAATCATCAAACAAAACTATTGGCCAAAACTTAGCCAAAAACTAGTCCTGAAGGCCATTTCGCCATCACGCCTAAAGTTAGTTATTGTTTATCCATTCACTTTTGTTGTCATTTTTATTTATTTATTTATTATTATTACTATTATTATAATTATTATTTTACTTTGTCTGGCTGGTTGTTTTCGTTTTTTTTCTTTTCTTTCTTTCTTTTTTTTAAATTGCTTTATACCAGGTCAACTGACTATCTTACCTTTCAATAGCCGTTTCCCAAGGGCCGCCCACGATCAGGCCTTCCCATCCCCTTTCCCCACCTCACAATGCTCCACCTAAACTCACGTCCTTCTTGTCCATCTGTTTTTGTTTGTTTGTGGGTTTGTTTGTTTGTTTGCCACCTCACAGCTCCCACCATCAGGGCCGAGGTGCTCTGCCACATGATACTGGTCACATAATAATATTCGCTCTACGTTCTCGTTTTCCCTTACTCAAATCTATCACTCAGAACCAAGCCCGAACCGTAGCCGATCCTCATCACAAGGGGCGCCGTTTCCGACTCCGCTAAAATATACAATTTAATTAATCAATTACACTGGCTTTTAAATATTTGAAGGAAGAGGCCAAGATGGCGGAACGCTAATTTGCCCAAACTTCAACACTGATAACCCTGGCTGCGCTGATACGGCGTATGCTTGATGAAACATAAAGAAAGAAAGAAGGCCTAACATGATGCAAATCACCAACTGTATAACTCTCTCTTTTTTTTTTCATTCCCCGTTCATCTCCCTTCTTTTCTTCGCTTCTTCTCTCTTCATCCCCATTACAGTTGGTAGATTACGTATCTACCTTGCAATCTTTCCAGCCCCCCCCCCCCATCACACACACACACACACACACACGCACGCACACACAAAACACACATGCAATTTCGTTTTCCTTCCTTTGAATTCCATTATGAAAAGAACTCAAAGTAAATACCTCCGGTTATATATGACATAGCAGGTACTTGATTCAGTATCATCCTCATTTTAAGAATTCACTTGTATTACCTTAAATCCAACTTCCCCAGGTAAATAACAACAAATAGATCATTAGTCCTTTGAAGACTAATTTGAAGCGTTGAAGGAAGGACGGTCCGCGGGGGTGGAGAAAAACACATGAGCCTGATGAATCGACTGACGGACAGAAAAGAGAGCGGAAGTGATTTCTATTTATTTATTTAAGACCAAGCCCATGTATTCCAATTTGATTACTGGGTACAGAAAGATTCCAAGGAGCGGAAGTATAACGTACTATTCACAGAATGAAAGTGAAACCAGAGAGAAAAAAAAAGGGGGACGGCGAGGAGGGAGACAAGGAAACGGCAAAAAAAAAAAAGAAGTAAAACGAATTTCTTTCCAGTTGTGGCTACTCCAGAGAGGCTAGCACAGAGGACTTTGGCCTAGCAGTGTGTGTTCTGTGAGCGATTCATGCTGTGGATACTGGGTTCCACACTGACACTATCGGTCTCAGAGACCACTGAACCCCGACATTCTACCACCACACAACATCATCATAAACCGTAGTGAAGGCATCTCTTGGAGGGGGGTTGTCCTCTGCCGACCGAGATACACGAGGTGATAGACTGAACCCCATAACCCATTGCGACCTAAGGATTGCCCAATATGTGCATAATGTATATAAAATAAATATCGTCCAAATAAATATCGTAACTCTGTCTTAATAAATATCGTTAAAAATTAATGTAAAATCAGACATACAGGGGAAATAGGAAGTGGGGACCAGGGGGTCATTCCTGTGTGGGTGAAGTGGGGAGGGGTGGAGTGGGAGATATGGACACTGGGGGGTGTGGCATGCCAAAGCAGCAATAGCAGGGGATCCACGAGTGACCAAAAAAAAAAAAAAAAAGATTTTTTTTTTTTTTTTAAAGGAAAAACATGATTTGCTTTCTGTCTGTTGTTTGTTTGTTTGTTTTAAACAAAAACCCGTCGAGATAACCTCCACTGGGGGGTTGAAAGGCATATTACAGAACGTAACGTAGGTAGTTTGGCGATTTCTTCATGGTGAAAACAATTCCCGACGGTGATGGTTGCGGGTTCGACTGGCAGGTCCTTCCATAAGAGAATGGAAGGGCACGAAGATCGAAAACCCTGCATTTTTCAGTGACTCAACGGTCCCCTGGCTTCCTCTGGGTAGAAAAGCCCGACATCTAGCCTTCTCTTATAAGGGCGAATATATTTCAGAGGTCCCGTGTCTACGTTACGCACGATAAAAAACCCTCGGCAGTTCAAAATTGATGAAGAGTAGGCGGAGTGCCCCTGTCCGGGCAAAATTTCCAAATTCCAAATTTCTACCCACAAAAATTCTCAGCAAAAACAGTCAGCCACTAGAAGTCGAGATAATCCTACTTTCTCAGGATTGACAGACTTAACAAAGCAAAACAAAACAAAATTTGAGAGGCCTAACAACAACAACAACAAAAAATCTCTGTTAAAGTTTGTTGTGATATCGGGGCTGTGGACATCATAGAGATGTAACGGCCGAACAGCTGTGTTACCAGTGAATGACCGCTGAGCAGAGATACACAGACACAGGATGTCAGGGCACGGTGACACTGATGGAACTGACAGCCCGTGACAGGCAGGCAGAAAGAATCCACTGGTAGCGCTCGGGAAGGTGGCAATTCCTAACTCGTGACCAACACAACCTCGACTGACGGGAGAGGGGGGGGGGGAGGTCCAAACAAACGGGAGGGACCGAAAACGGAGAAACAGACGGCCAGCTCTGAGAGACAGAGACAGTAATTTAGCAAAAAGGAAAGATAGATGGCTACAATGACATAAGAAAAGGAAACAGAAAGAAATAATAAAAGAAAGGAAAAGGAATGAATGAATGAATAAATGAATGAATGAATGAAAATAAAGAAAGAAAGAAAGAAAGAAAATGAAAGAAAAAATAATCTTTCATAAAATGGAATGTCAGACAAGGAAGTCTTTGCCCCATTTTGAGAAAGCTAGCAAGAAACTCACAGAGAAAGACTGAGAAAGAGAGAGAGAATGCGAGAGAGAGAGAGAGAGAAAGCGAGAGAGAGAGAGAAAGAGAGGGGGGGGGGGAAGACAGAAAGCGTGTATCCTCTCTCTCTGTAGCAGATCAACAAAGCCTCCTGAAGAAAGAGACAGTGTGATGTGGAATGAGAGAAGACAATGGGCACAGGTATGAGGTGTAATGTACGACTTACCTCCACCAGTATGTAGTAATATTTATCCACAATGCGGTAGTAGTAGAACATGTCCACTTCCTCGTCCAAGAGCACCATGGTGGCCGAGTGGACGCAAAGTCGCTCTTTCGCTTCGCAAACACCCGATCTAAGAATCAATACAAGCAACTGGGATGAGAGCTGACTACCAAAGACCTGTTGATTCAGTCTGGAAGAAACACACTGGTGGTGATCCTGTTCCTTATTTCACAGTCTCACCTCATCAGCTACGTCCTAAACTGTTTCGGAACAAGTCTGTATTCCAACAAACATGGTCGGAATGTCTTTAAATAGACCCTGTCAACTGTCCCCTTCAATTTTCCAATGCGCGCTGTGAGTATTTCGTAACGCCACAGCGCTCACCCAGTCATTCACTCACTCGCGCACACAAGAGCGCGGGAGGGAAATCCGATATCGGCGCGGAAAAACTATTTCGTCCGCGGGAATTTACCATCAATGATTCACCGTCTGTACAGTAAGTCATCGTTCAATAGGAAAGTCATGACTGGGCTGGTGGTGTCGCCCTAGGAGAATGATGCTGGCACTGTTGAGTGTTTGATGGCCATGTACTCACAGCTGTTATAAACACTTTGTCACTTTCAATGTTACACAGAGCAGACTGTTCTTTATTATCAAGCTGTGAGAATAGACTTATTGCAAAGGGAACACAAACATTTATGGTTCTAAAGTTAACTGATATATTTATAACCTTCATCGTTCTCATTATTATCAGACAGTGAAAATAAACCTCAGGTAGAGAGGTAAAAAAAAACAAACCATGATCTTTATAAAAATATGGGAACTAAGACCGACAGATAATTTGTACACAGCAAAGCTCTTTTGACTTCTCATTACCAACTTTCTTTTCCACCACGTTCTTGTATAATGCCTCTGTTGTACTATAGATTTATACGATTCATTTGCCCCCCAAAGGCGAATCATAGCCATATCATTATTTTCAATTCAATACAGCTGCCATATTTACTTAAGAGCACGCCTACTTTCTGCAATAACTATTAACCTGTTACCAAACTATCAAACTAACGTTTAATAATCATCTTCTACTGCTGAGACAGAGGTGCACAGCCACTGAACTGATGGCCTCTAACATCAGGAAATAAGGCAGGTAATAATAAGCGCCAACTTGCCAGTTCTAAACTAGGCACGCTAATTCCCTGATTGATGCCACTGCCTACCAACTCTACTCTTTTCCTGCATCCATTAAGGAGTCATTAAGACAGTCGTACTTACAGTTCTTGTCTCGCCATGGAAGAAGGTAACAAGTATCCAAAATGCTAGCCTAAAACATCACGATATGGAGCAAGTTACTAATTATACCGTTACCTATTACAATGTTACAAGGAGCCAGAAGGCCGGCCTATTCAAATGGCTAGATAGTGCGATTGATCATCAACTACTGTGTTCCTCCCAACACCACTGACGTGGAAAATTAAGAGCAGCAGGGGGTTACTGAACTGACAGCACAGATAGGCCTTCATTTTATGAAGAGAAAAAAAATATCGACTATGTTGCTAATTATGTTGCTAACAACAGGTGGGGTCGACCTATGATCATACACTCAAACAATCACTTGAACAATCGGTCACTGGTCAATGAACTGGTCGGTCAAGGAGAACAAAACATAAAGATCATTTTTCACTCTATTGCTGATCAGTCATCCGCTGGATAATCCCAAGATGTTACAAAACACAAGCAATGAATACAGCTGGCGACCATGAACAGCGCTCAAGCTGTGAGCCTATAGAGTCTGTGAAATCGATCTGACTAAAGGCAGATTTGGATAAGGACACACACTGTCTATAACATCATTTGGATGGCTAAAAAGAACTGGATGGACAGAGCTTAAAAGTTCCAAACAATCAGCCGTTATTCATGTCACCCTTAAAAGTGCCAGTGATAAGCGCTAGAGTGTCAGGGTTTCTTTGAGGACCTAACAGTCATGTTTGAGACATACAGTAGGTGATATTATGAGCATTACTTCTCTATAGTGCGATTATTGTCTGAGAAAGGGTTCCAATGCAAAGCCTGCTGTACACATTTCAAGAAGGCGAAGGAAATAGACATAAGTTCGCAGTTTCCACTGGCGAGATACTTCACTCTTTATTTTGTGTATCAGCTGAATCCGACCACACATACGAACGCCATATTGTTATCAATGTTCCCGTATCAGATCACCTGCCACGCACGACCTCTAGGATCTCACAGTGTTGTCATAGCATATGTTACCAAGAAAGACATTTTTTTCCTTCACGATTCCCGGGAAACAATCATGACGTCAGCCTCTTCAGCATTGTACAGTTACAAAACGATGGCTTTGCTTTATTGGTTGGGACAATCCACTATTATTATTTAATAATCAAATTCTAGAGCAGGTCCCAGTCATTGCAATGTATTCTTTCACAAAATTCCTAGTTCTCCCTTAGTCTCCATACTCTCATTTTCTCATGCTCATTTCAAATTCTACTGCCCTTCTTCAGTATTGAAGTGCCGTCCATCAAACGAGAGGGCATATTAAAATGACTTTTTTAAAAAGTAATGATAAAATTGGACCACAATATGCATAAAGTGTATTGGCAGCTCTATCTCATTCTCTCATGTAATAATAATCAAGCCCTTTAGTAGGAATCAACCGGCTACTCCTCAAACTTATTTTCATCTCACCCAGAAGAGCATGGAATGATATGCCCATTCGAGAGATGGATGATGACACGTATTAAACTCCAAGAAACAAAAGCGTTTCTCTCATAAATCACAGTAGTCTGTCGTATCAGATGCCGATAACTGAAAACACAAGCTGGTTATGTCGGCCTCGGCAAACGAAGCGCAATTACGGGACTGTATTAGCACTGGCGTGAAGTGAATGGCGCTTCGTGTTGCGGTTTCACCGTCACTGAATAATTGATACCCTTATCAAAGCCGTTGCGCCATCCGATAGAGGGAAGGCAGAAATCGATGGGAATCCATCGACTGGTTATACAGGGGACTGCGACATTGATTGATTGGGGCAGCTGGTGGTCTCCGCGGAAACAACTAACGGTTGTGCTGATTAACTCATTCATTGTCAGGAATACGATAAACTCCTTCTATTTTCTCTTTTGGGTTAAACGCAGTGACTTATTTCAGCACGAATATTCGACGAGGACGTGAAACGGTAATTTTGCCTTTAATAATTCAGTGATCAAAATCCCAAAGTTTTCAGATTATGTCGTGAGATTCTTGTGATTCTAAACCCGACAGTCAATGAGTTAAAGGAAGGAGAGATTGCCTTCGAAACAAATGGGCCTACAAGTCAATGCTGCACACAAAGCGCATTAAGTTCCTCAGCACAAAACGTTCACGTCAGACGGTTACAGATAAGAGGAATGAAGTGTTAAAAAGTTGCCATTTTTTCATTCCGCTCTCCTTACAAGACAAATATTGATGCAGTGAAATGCAAAACTAAAAAACATAACAAGCAATATCGACTGTAGCCATACCTGACACACACATATGGCACTAAATAAAAAAAAATAAAAAAAATCGAACGTTCACATAAAAGTTGACAAGATCTAACAATTCTAGCAGATTTGTGCTAAAAGTTGAAGTTTCTGAACTGCAAAACATAATGTGTCACTTGACACGGGGAACTGTGTCCTACTAATAACAGGTGAAGCCAAGTATGCTGGTATTTTCCACTGCCCCGCATCAAATCGACTCTCCCCATCGCTCTCTACAGCAGACACAATGATCACGTCAGCAGCAGCAGGTGCTGGTATGAATGGACGATACGTCATGGTTGGATAATGCGCCGGCGGAGCTTGTAGGTCAGCCGTACTATCTTCGCATCAATAGAGGTCTATTTCAGGACATCATTCTCAAATAAGTAAATAAAAGAATAATGTCAGTTAACTGAAACACTAACGGATTACGTGAGTCAATCACTGTCAGT
This sequence comes from Peronia peronii, assembly GCA_039654565.1. Lineage (NCBI taxonomy): Eukaryota > Metazoa > Mollusca > Gastropoda > Systellommatophora > Onchidiidae > Peronia > Peronia peronii. The sequence continues at coordinate 6,905 of JBCEWB010599570.1, read as the reverse complement.
CAAACAAGATGCAAAGTACTTAAGTAAAAAATGCAAACAAACAAACAAATAATCGAACAAAACAAATATATCCTCAGTAACAATCTGCAGACTCCAACAACTTTTCATGGATGTATTTTTGCATGATATTATCACTATTTTGGCCCTTAGAAACTGTTGTCAATTCAGCAGAAAAAAAAAAAAGAATCTGGAAGAACTAACATCACAGAATGTGCGCAACGACGACACCTTTACCATACACAAACACAGTCATATAAGCAAATGTCAGGATAACTATACAGAAAATGGACCATTGTCATCATTCTCGCTCCACAATGCTATACCACTGCTAACCGACTTCAAGGTGAATTTACATAAGGAAAGATCATCAAATTAGCTTTATCACAGTTTACAGCAGTTGATCACTATAAACAGGAACAGAGCCAAATCCCAAACACACAACTATGCACGGGTAAAACATGCAGGAATCTGACAGGAATGTGTATACCACAGCTGTTCCTCCCCCACAGAAAGTTTATCTCACGAAGCCGACGGGCATAATCTTTCCTGGAAAAAGAGCAAAACTCAAAGCAAAACAAACTGAACTAAAAAAAAAATCGGCACAACGTATGGCAAAGCGCACTTTGATGACCTCCGAATCACAATATTATGATCATCGCTTGACAGAACAACAGAAGGCTTCAGGTGAAATGGAATGAACGATAGACAAACGACGAAAGAAGAGAGAGCCTCCTGTACTCCGGGGGGAGAAGAAGCCAAACCAACCTCCAGCTCAACCAACTTACGACAGGTTCGGTTGGTTCGCACGCCTTCACTGCTCCTACTCTACAACTTTACTACGGACTGGGGCGATTTTACTACGAGCTGGCGCCCGGTGCCCAGCCCGCCCGCCACAGCAGCCAATCACAGAGGCGGTGGCCGACCTGTCGTGGGCACGCGCTCTCGGCGCGAGGTTGCCCTCAATGGGATGCTGATGGGGGCTTGTCTTGTTATTCCTTTAGTTGAATTCCTTGTTATCCATGGGGAAACAAACACGGGCTATGAAATGAAGAGGCAGGGTGGAGCAGTTGGAGATACGAAGATGAAACAAGGTGAAAAAGTGGGAAAGGTTAACCGGGGGAGGGGAAGGCTATTGTTATCCTACACAAGTAAAACAAAGGGAGCTCATGTGACATAATACTGTTTCTGCTCTTGCTTTGTTTTTGATTTTCGCTACGGTCAATTCAGCCGGGGGGACAAGAGGACATCTTCTTTCCCCCGTTCCGTCGCTCTCTTTCTCTCTCTCTCTCTCTCTCAACGTCTCTGTCCTGTCGATCTCACAACTGCAGACTCCACATATCAATCAGCTGTCAGCTCTGACAGATTCTTATATTGAGAACTGATTCAGCGAAAGACAACAGTAACAACGCCAACGATGGCAACCAAAACAGACACAAAGACAAACATGCACACACAAACCAAGACAGACATGAAGCAGAGGAGTTGAGAAATTAAATGACTATCCATTTTACTGAAATGCCGACATAAGTTTACAGGTGAGTACAGCCAAAAGAAGGTGGTGATGATTGGTTCATTTCGTCTTTCAACCTCCTTCCTGGTGGTTTCTCGAGCCAAACGAAGGTATGACAGAAAGGATGACCACAGAGCCACTTAGAAAGGGACGAATGAAAACAGCATGAGTCAAAAAGACAGGAATGAAAGAAAGAAAGCAAAAAAAAAAAAAAAAAATTAACGCGACATTTACTAACCATGAACACAGATATTCCATAATAACCAATCCCTACAGCAAAAACGGCACAATAACTTCTAACAGAAGATCAGCCGTTTTCGACAACAATCATATATTATTTAGCCTTTAACCTTTTCGCAGCATGAACTATCAAAACTAAACGAGAAAACATTTTATTGACCAGACAATTTTTTTTTTTTCTGATGTGGTAAAAAATATCACAGAAACTAGATTGGTATACTAGACTGAAACAATAATACTAAGACATGCAATTGTCAATACTCGATAGAAATTAGATTTTAATATAGCAGACACAACATGCCAAACACATGAGAAGCCCAATGGTAATAGAGTTAACATCTCTCAAGTGGACACAAAAGACAAGCAAAGCTTTAACATTGAACTAGTTGTAGGAAGTCATTGCATGACCCCGATCCTGAGCTGTAGCGACGCGAAGTAAGTGCTCACTTCAACCGCCCACTGTAATTCTCCTCACTCTCAACATTAGCCACAACAGCTTGTGTACCGATCGTCTCAATCCCCTTGCTGTCCTTCCATCCCGTACGCACAGCACACAGTCTTGAAGGTGACACATAGTTTTCTCAGAAAAAAAAAAGATAACAGGGTCAGCTACTGATTGACACTGGTGTTTTCAAGCGGCGGTCTTTTCCCTGTGCTTTCCGGGTATGCCACTGGATGATTATTCCTACAAAGCCGAGTAATGACGAATAAATTTAATTTATTATGGGACAGGGAGGCCGTTATCTAAAGAAAGCGATTCGGGCCTGTGAAGTGTGATCCTGATGGAGGGAGTTCTACAGTTAGTGAGGCTGATTGTTTACAGAAACACTTATGGGCTTTATGACCCGCTTCACCTCAAGCTTTGATACTTATAAACAAATATGAAATATGAATGAAAGCTTAAATACTGTGGGTGAAAAGTCAGGCAGGCAGGCAGGCAGGCATTCAGGCTGACAGATAAATATAAGCTTAGAAAAAGTTATACGATCGAGGGGTAGAAGAGTGATTGAGTGAGTGAGTGAGTGAGTGAGTGAGTGAGTGGGAGAGATTGTGTGAGTGAGTGGAGTGGGTGAGTGAGTGGAGTGAGTGAGTGAGTGAGTGAGAAAGAGAGAAGTGGAGACGTGACAGAGAACAACAACACAACAACTGGCCGTTTGTTTGGATTCTCAGGCTGTGTGGGGCCGGAAACCAAAACCGTCGCCACCTACTGATGGGCGGAAATTGGCTATTGCCTTCAAGCGGTAAAGTAATGGACTCCAAAGGAGAGAGTGAGGAAAGATGAAAGAAATAAAGGTGTGGTGCTGAAGATCAAAATAACCAACCAAAAATATCTACTTGTACACAAGAGCCTTTCATACCAGCTAATCTGGGCTACTTTGTTTCTCTTTTTCTTATTGATACACAGGGCACGTTGCCCAAATCCACCTTCTCCTTCTTCCTTTTTGTGTTCTCTCTCTCTCTCTCTCTGTGTGTGTGTGTGGGTATGTGTGAGTAAAAGGCCACACTAACTCTGTAGTACTGGTACACATAAAAAGTGAGAAAATAAAAAGGGACCAAACAAAACAAATAAGTCTGAGCATAATACAAACCACGTGATGAAAGTCAAAGCACTATCCATTTTGACATAGTTATAGCTACAATGCAAATTCAGTTCGGTCTCAGTGAAGACAGGCAGAAAGAAAGAAAGAAAGAAAGAGAGAAAGAAGATAAAAAACACAGAAAGAAATAAAGAAAAAAGGAGGAAAAAAGGAAAAAAAGAGAGAAAGAAAGAAAAAGAAAGAAAGAAAAAAGGAAAGGATGAAGAAAGAAAGAAAGAAAGAAAGAAACAAACAAACAAAGACGAAGGCGAACATTCTGGCAATTTTTCATCTCAAAATTTGCGTAGGATGAATGGGTAGGACTAAAAAAATTATAACACTACGTTTTAAAAGATATAGTCTACTTTTGCCTGGCCTCCTTGCACAAATGGAATTTATAGGAAGACAAAAGGGGACAGGGTGGATGGGAGGCCAGGGACGAGGGATAGGGGTAGGGAGGAGGATGAAGACTCAAGTGTTCCCAGAAAGTTCATTAATAAGAACTCGCATCTCCTTCTCCATAAACATTTCAGGTTAAAACGATTTCCCAAGGATTCGACAAAACTGACAAAACAAAAAATGAAATACACTGTCCCCTACCCTAGTTCGAGCGTAAGTACCGACCACTTAACACCCAGGAAGAGTAGAAGATAAAATTTCCTTTGAAAAGACTGCACGAAAAGCGGTTGATGCTTAATTTAGGACAAGTCTAGTGAATCAAGCACACATAGGAGGGAAAGATTTAAATTTGCACCTACCGTCCACGCTTCAGGTAATTAAAAAAGGTATCGAAAGAGAAACGGAAACATCCCTGGCAATTTTTTGCATGGTTGAGATACGCAGGACGCTGCATTTCTTTCTAAAGTTAGAACTATCCTCTTATCCTCTCTCTCTCTCTTTTTTTTTAACAGAGAGATAAGATGTGAAGGAAGCAAAGAAACTGAACGAATGAGGGAACCAAAGAAAGAAAGGAAGAAAGAACGAAAGAAAGAAAAATTTGGAGAATACATAAATACGCTTAAAGAAAGAGCGAGAAAAATAGAGGGGTTGGAGAGATACAAAGGGGAGAGACAGAGAGAGAGAGAGAGAGAGAGAGAGAGAGAGAGAAAGAGAAGTGAAGCCACAATATGAGAGTGAGAGAAAGCCAAGGAAGAATAAAGGATTGAGAGTGAAAGAGAAAGAGAAGTGAGGGAGAGAGAGACAAGAATGAGACAAAGAAAACTGGTAAGGGACAGTAACTGCATTCGTCGATCAATGACAGAACATAAATAATCAAGGACATTGTCCTTCCTCGGTTTCTTCTTTCTTTTTTTTTCTTTCCTTCCTTCTATCTACAGTCTCGGTCTATCACCATTCAAACGAGGTACTGTGAGAACTGTCAGTGCCAGCCACGGTAGTTCAATATTAGCCACCTTTTTACTATTCATCAACAAGGCACAGCACATGAATCACGCAAAATAATAATAATGATGAAAACAATAATTAACTACATATCTACCTACCTACCGACCGACCTATCTGACTGACTGACTGACTGACTGACTAACTAACTAACTAACTAACTAACTAATTAACTATACTGAAATAAAACTACAATAAAATAGATCTACTTAATTTTTATTTGGCCTGCCAATATGACACAGTATCACTTCGGCTTCTTCACTCTATCTGTTTGAGTAATAACAAGTGCAGTATTTTCCTTCAGTTTCTTCTGGAATTTATGTCTCCTGTTTCAGGAGCTCCTGTCTGTCTTTATAGCATTTACCTTGACATCGTTTTCATCATGGACATATTAAGTTCAAGTTCACATTTACATTATCCCTGTGCAGTTGGAGAAACGAAACTGTGACCTGGTCTTCACGAAATGGAACATTCGACGCGGGTAAAAACTTTACGGAAGTTTTAATGAGTTATACCTCCTGGTTTCACTCCATCATGTACCGTTACGTCCGCCAGCCCTGCGGAACCAGGTGATCGGTTTGTGTTTCGTCTATTTGTTTGTTTGTTTGTTTCGGTTTCCTGGGAAGTGAAGAAAATTAAGAGGTGAAAGAGACCAGGGGAAGCCGAGGTTTATTGCTGAAAATGTTCACTTCAGAACTTGTGCAAACAGCAAAGAACAACAAAAAACATCAGTCCAAAGAAGACACGTCTTTAACTGAACTGCACGCAACTTGTCCATCATTTTCCGTTCCACTACAGTGATAAAAGTGCAAAAAAAACGAAAACCAAAAGCAAAGACAGAAAAAAAAGAGAAAGAAAAGAAACAAAGAGAGAAAGAAGGGGGAGGGAGACAAAAGGAGTACATTTTAACGCCTGAATCCCCCCCCCCCCCCCCCTCGATTGGACGTGCATAGTGAAAGTAACAACAAACGAGATGATTCGATGTTATCTCATAGTTCGACACAAAGACAAAGACATAAAAAAGAAACAAAAAAAAGCTCCTTACTTGATTAGGCTGATTAGACCTTTCGGAGACCTCAATCCACAGCTGGTTAAGAATTTCCCTTCATTTTTCGTCTTCCTCCGATGATCTCTCTCTCCGAGCTCATCCCGCTACATCAATTTCGTTTCCCAAATTTACATTTCCTAGTGACCAATGCAATTTCTAAGACACTCATTGAGTCATCATCTCCTATATAAGTGGCATCAGCGTTTCGATTGCGTTCTTTATGAAGCTGATTCAAGGCCCAACAGGCAAAGAAAAAGAGGGTACAAAAAAGAAGAAAAAAAATGAGGTACAGGAAGGGAGGAGAGAAAAAAAAGAGGGAAAGACAGAAAGCAGCTATAAAGATAGACAGAAAGAGAGGCAAACAAACAGAGAGAAAGAAAGAAAGAAAGAAGGACCGACCTCCGCAGCCTCTATTCTCACTCCCCGCCACTTTCTCAGCCCCAAAACACATTCAACTTTGACACGGTGGTAACAATTCACCGCTAACTCATACCCCAGTTTTTTCTCTCAAATCAGGAGCTGCCATACGGCTAGATCTGGTTCATTTACTCATCTTCCCGAGTGTCATGTCCACACCTGGTCGCGATCCTTGACACGTCAATCCAGCTTCCTGTTGGAAACACGGTGAGTCTTGTTTTAGCCTAGTTCTTGTTGGACGTATTTATCTCTTGCCTTGTAGAAGGGAGTTGCCGTGGGTTCAATCACGGAGATAAGATGATATAGCCGCTGGGGTGGAGTGAGAAATCTTCCAACATTGGGCCGGCTGTTCCCAAGGTTACTTTCGCCTGAAGCGCAACGTGTAGAAAACGACAGGAAGAAAAGCAGATAGACAAACAAAAAGATTGACATTCTATGTGAAAAAAAAAAAAAGGAAAGAAAAATAGATGAGACAGACAGACAGACAGAGAGACAATCAGACAGACAGACAGACAGATAGATAGATAGATAGATAGATAGATAGATAGAGAGAGAGATAGATAGATAGAGAGAGAGAGAGAGAGACAATCAGACAGACAGAGAGACAATCAGACAGACAGACAGACAGACAGACAGACGGACGGACGGACAGACAGACAGACAGACAGACAGACAGACAGACAGACAGACAGACAGATAGATAGATAGATAG
>JBCEWB010599460.1:0-24111 GCA_039654565.1 Peronia peronii | reverse complement strand
TGCAACTCCAAACAGATTTATCTGAGTGCCATTAGTATGGGTAAAATTTGTTAAATATTTCTTCAGTCCCTGGCAGTCAAACTCTTGGAAGATACATTCCTTTACTCAGGACAAGGAGTGATCATTTTGTATTAACATGTTTGACCTGTCAACATAAACTCACCTGGTTCACACAGTCCTGATGGATAATCCAATCCAGGAACAGAACAGTAATAACCAGGTAAGCAGCTCTGACACTCTGCCTCACTGATCAGAGAAGTCCTGTTGTTGAATGTTCCTGCTGGACAAGGTTCAGGATTCTGTGTTTGCTGGACACAGTAGTGACCAACTGGACAAACACCTGAAGTGAAAAAGGAGATGCATAATACAATATAAATATACAGATATTTCTTTCACAAAAAAATTTGATTTCATCTTAAATGGGACACCATCATGTGACAATAATAAAGACTGAGTCCATGAAAACAACTGTCCCTTGTACAAAGTGCAAAGCTGTCAGTATACAACAACAGATCTTCACTGAAGAGCATGAGATGAACATTCAGTGGTAAAGCCTCTTTTTACCATCTCAAGTTAAATGTTTAAAGTATATCTTATAAGAGGTGAAAGCAGACCTTATATAAAATTTCAAGATTCACTTACGATAGCTCTTCATGAAGTTACATTTTCAAGAATCTGCATGAACCAAAAAGAGATGATTTAAAAACAAAAATTAGTTAAGAAATGAGATAGTCCATCATAAGATTACAATTAATTCTTCTCCAGAACAATATCAAACTATAAATGTTACCTGCATCTCCAGTGCCAGCTCCAGTAGGCTGAGCACTGTCTGAACCATTACGACAGAAATAGCCAGCATTACAAGGCCCAGACTCTGCTGTAAGGTTGGTTAGGTCACAGTAGAAGCCACCCGTGCACTGTGTACATTCTGTCACAGTGGACAAGCCTGTGGTAGGGCTGAAAGTGCCAGCTGGACAGGGCTGCCACACTTGACCAGTGCCTGGTTATAAACATTACAAAACAAATATGTCACAGAAATTCATTTCTGCCATTCACAGTACACTTATCAAGTTGCAGCAATTTTTTCTTGTGCCTGTGTTGTTCTGATGCTATTCATTACGTTTATGCAAGTGTCGATGTATGTTATGTATATATTATGTCTCATCAACAGTGAAAGTAGTTTCCTTTTAAGGACAAATAAGATTTATCACATCTTATCTTATGCAAGACTAAATTTGGTAATGTGTGGAGTAGTTTATAATTAGAACAAAACAAAAGCTACTATTCTTGTCCACTGCCTGTTGAATACCAATTTAAATACCCAGTAAATTTTATACCAGTGAAATTTCTTTATAATGAAGAGCAGATGAAATACTCACCATGTCATTTGTATATGTATTTTGGTAGTGAAATGATAGTAACTCACCTTCTGGACAATAATATCCTGATGGACATGAAATTGGAGGAGTCTGACCATTGATGCAGTAATGACCAGGAGTACAGGGCAAACAGACATCATTCAGCTCTGTGTCAGTGAATGTTCCATCTGCACAAGGAACTGGCTGACCACTTCCTTCAGGGCAATAGCTTCCTACAGGACACTTGTTGCCTGTGACACTATCTGTTGGAGCACTGGATGTAGCATTTCCACTACAGTAGTACCGTGCTGAGCAGTTACCTTGGGGTGATGTGAGACCTGGCACAGGGCAGTAACTGCCTGGTTCGCAGCCTGCACATTCAGCTTCCTCAGTCAGTCCTGATGTGAGAATTACCAAATATGTTCACATTATCTCATCTAACCATGTACAAAAAGCAAATGTCAGGACTCACTCAATAAAAGCTGCAATCAAAGATGTCCTGTTTATTATCAACTTTTTCTTTTTTAAATAGTTCAGTGGAAACAACACTTAAACTAGATTCAATACTTGCATCCAATTTGTAATTGATAAAAAAATGTACATACAGAGGAGCTGGAAGCATTTATTATTAGCTTTTATTCTTTTCAAAGAAATATTTCTATGGATTCTATATGTGCAGGATCTGTCAAAGACAATTTTATTGCAGATACAACAAACTACTTCATACATTACTAAATTTCAATGCACTTCTGGATTAATGGACTGACAGAACAAAAGTATTGCCAGAGGTAAAACAACTCTCAATGGACAAAATTGAGAATTTTGGTACATCTCTCCACAGTTTACTCTATATACACAGAAATTAAGAATCCTGATTTTGTTGGAGATAAAGCAGCTCAAAGCAGTTCATTATTCATGTTGCTATAAATTTCAGTTCTCTAAACTGATTCTATAATAGTTTGATTCATTGATACTTTGAGCAATAATTTTTAAGGAGGTAAATGAACTTACCATACTTATTCAGGAAGCAAATAAACCAACACACCATGCTAATTACAGTAGCTTTAATTTTGAAGAGTTTTAAATTTACTGGCATTTAGATTGACTGGCAGACAAGAAACAACTCACCATACATATTACTGTAAGTTCCTGCAGGACAGAGAACTGTGACATTTGAGCCTGTTGGACAATAAGCTCCTGCTTCACAAATGTCCCCAGTGACACCATCTGTTGGTATCGGACTCCAGGCACCCAAAACACAGAAATAGCCTGCAGTGCACTGACCGGCAGGACTTGACAGACCTGAAACATGCAAAATATATGTATAGACACATAATACAATATAATATAGCCACAATTGTTATGACTGTTTTCTATTTTTAAATATAAAAAAAATGTAAGATCTCTAAGAAAATATAGATGTGTTTCGTAATCAAGTTTTCTACTGCAAATCACATGGCATTGATGAAATCATGTATATCATGTCAATAATTCGTGTTGATTTTGCAGATCGCTATGGTAGACAGTGGTATATACAAAAAACACAAGAGAGTGTTAATCTGAATGAAATAAATGAGACATATGGATCACATTACAACACTAAAAATGGAAGGAAATATTGCTAACTGAAAAGCTTTCTTGTTTGATCCAAATACTCAGAGAAGGCACATAAATCATCCACTGATTGTGTTCCCTGAATCTTTACGTATCAATTAATTTTCTTTAGCAAACTAGACTGATAATCATGTTTTTTCATTTCCAATTTCTCATGCAAAAAGAGACTATTGTATTTGTTAGTGATTCCACCTACCCTCAGTATCACAATACATTCCACCTGGACATTGTGTACATTCAGCTGCTGACTTCAGATTGTTCTGAGAGGAGTATGTCCCATTAGGACAGCCAAATTCTGTAGAGAAACGAGTTCCATTTGGACAGAAGTGACCTGCTGGACATGACACTGGGTTCTGGACTCCATGGGAGCAAAATGTGTCATTTTGCAGTGTCCCATCACAATAGTATCCCTCTGGACAAACTTTGCAGCTCTCCTATTAATATAATCATAAAACAGACAATTAATGATATTTCTTTGCCACCAATAACTTAATAATTCACTGTAGAAAAACTAAAGGGATTTAATCTGTCATAAGTAAAAACAAATCACAAAAGTGACAAGTTCTTTGAACATATAATATTTTTCACATATCAATTTCAGAAAGAATGACATCACGCTAGTTCTACATGAGAATTCTCTTTCTTCCACTATGACATGGTTTCCTAACCGGGGGGTGGTGAAGCCCTGGCAAGGGGGCACGTAGTTTTGCCAGAGTGGCTTGGGATAAAATTAAGCTTAATTTCAGCTCATCAGTTACTTTTTTTATGCTCTTACATATCGTTTTTTGCTTTTGTTTCAGTGCAAAAACACATCTGTTAACAGTGATTCAATAATTTGACAATATTTAGTTTGCTAATAAATAATTACAGGATTATTGAATATATTGAATAAATTTGTTGTTAGATGTTTCTTTCCCTCTCCATCACAGACAAAATGTAAATCAAGCTACTGATAGTGGGGGTTTGTGTGCTTTCAAGCTTTTGGGTAAGAGTACAAAAACATTGGGAACCACTGAATTATGACAGTACAGTATTTCTACATTGCATATGAAAGATATACCATGACAGGATGATACTTCATCAGACTGTGATTATGTCACAGCAGCATGTTGAGCATGTACCTGACCAAATTCATCCTGATATGACCCAGATGGACATGGAGTTTGGCTAGAACTGCCCACTGGGCAGCTATGTCCTGGCTGACAGTCAAAATCTACTGGACTGCTCGTGTTTTGGCCTCCAGGACAATAATAGCCAGCAGCACATGGACCTGAGGCTTGAGATAGTCCATTACCATTGCAGTAGAACCCTATAGTAAAGAGGATAACAGGTGAAAGCCATCAGAAAATGTTTTTTGTATGAATATGTATTATGTTCATTAACTCAGAGAACTGATGTGGTATGGTCATATCATAGAAAAAAATGGGAAATATACAAAATAGTCTAGCAAGATCAGTGAATGGGCTGGAAAAATGAAACTCTTGACATTAGCATGTATTAAATAGGCCTACCAATGAAAACATATTGTGTTCATCAACATTGTACCTGCTTGACTCTTCTTAGCCACGAAATCCATAATAGATAGCCCATGAAGAACTTACTGGCTATTTATTTCTTTTGATTTTACAAGGATTATTTATTTTCATGACAGAATGTTGTTTCATATGATCGGCATGATTAAAAACTTTGACTTGACTAGTGTAATGTCCTTGCTGCACGTATTCACAGAACTAAAATTCATCATTGATTTTCATCACTGATTGTAACTACCTTGATCAAAGAGTTTTCTCTCTATAAAAAAAAGGACATAAAGACTCAAATTTTACTCACCTGGTGTACATTCTGAGCACTGATTCAGATCTGTGTTTCCTGTTGCATTGCTAAAGTAACCTGATGGGCAGGGCTGGGGAGTGCCTGTACCTAGAGGACAATAATGCCCTGTGGAACAAACATCACCTGTGACACCATCTGTTGGATTAGATAGACTGGCACCAGAAGAACAGTAGAATCCTGGATCACACTGACCTGTGGCACTGGTCAGACCAGGGGTCTGACAATAGTAGCCTATGGAAAGTTAAGATTACATAAGCATGTAATAAAAGCAAATCAAATGGTAACATTGAGCAAAAATTCACCTGGAACTATAACAATTATTACTTCTTCTGCCCAGTATACGGTGTAATATGCGCAGTGTAAAGAAGAAAAAACAATAACTTTTTCTCTTGTTTTTTGAAATATGAGAAACGAAAAATTGTGACGAATTCACCATGTGATGAAAATGTTTTTTTTTCCTCATTGTGACAATTATCACATAATTTTTTGCCTCATATGTTTCAAAGAATAGGAGCAAACTTTTTTTTTCATGTTTACAATGATGTGTCTGTTTCTTTCCTATGCCTCTTGTACTTGGAAAAGGAAAGTAACTTAGCTGGCTGAAAAATTAGCTCATTGGAATCACAGAGAGAATATATGACAAGCAGCACTTGTCAATATGATCTTAACGGCTTCAAGAACATGAGCAGCCTTGTTTATGACCAAAGCATTTTGGTACATTTACTGTATAAGAAAAATGCCAAATAGCACCTGTCACATTGGTCACAAAGGAGTTCAACAGTTGTGGTGTTGGACTTGTTTGGTATCAAAATGAATCAAAGGAATTGCTTTGTTCTTCTGTCAGACTCAATGAGACTCACCTGGCTGACAGTCCAGAGGTTGAGATGACCCTGCTGGACAGTACTGGCCAGGCTGACACTGACCACCTGTGGAGTTGACTGGACAGTGACATGAGGGAACAGTATAGTTGGCAATGTCAGTGGGTGTGGCTGACCAAGCTCCACGCACACAGTACCAGCCAGCTGAACAGTCACCAGTAGGTTCAGACAACCCTGGCGAGGGGCAGTATTGGCCTGGGTCACACAGTATGCAGTCTGTATCAGCTTGTTTGTCTGGAATGTCAAGTAAAAGACCAATTTTACTATCATAACATTTGTTAACTTTCATCTGCAACATTTTTTAATCTTAGTATTAGTCTCTACTTTATTTATGTTCTTCATGAATTTGTATTAATTTATTCCCACAAGAATATTCAGACAAATTTCAACACCATCACATGAATAAAAACAAGACATAAGAATCAAAATGTTCTCAATCAAATTAACAATACAAAAATAAAGAGCAAAAACTGAACAAATAAGAATAATTATTAATAACACAAACATTTTAAAAGATAAACCTCTAAGGCCTTCATACCTACAAAAGTGATTTAAATATCACACTGTCTTCTCTTCTATGACCTATATCCTTTATGGCATCAGATTCAGGAAATATTAAAAATCATTTGATTTTGAACATCTGTTCATTTGTGGGCATCATCAACATATGTTTCTAAACAACAGTAAGTTCTATGAACAAACACATTTATTTGGGAGATCTTCATAGCAAAGAGTATTGTACTAAAAGCAAATGAAAGTCTAAAGATCTCATAACAAATAAAAAATGTTCAATCAAAAATCATCTCTCTATGCCAATAATCCAACAAATGAAACAAGTCATAAATGGCTTGTTATACAAGAATCATCTGATACTGAACTGGATACTACAGATAAAAAGCTATATTCTCTTGTTTCTTTGTTACATTTTTCAAGCAATCATTCATGACACTGTCTATGACATTTTTGCCTACATTATTTCTGTGGCACTGTAACACATCCTTTTAGCTGATCTGCTAAATGATAATTGTTACATTCCAGGAATTTAGCAGGTATCTTCACTTGCCTATATTTTCACTGGTACCGCTCAGAGTGCTAGTTGTCACTTTTTCTTACAAATATGTAAGATAATTGTAGGTACCTTATAACAAGGACAGTTGGTAACAGTTGGTTCCTCTTATTCGCCTTAATTGTAACATTATCACTGCTTTCTCAATTATAGTTTACTGGCACTCTCTCTTATTTATTTGCCCCTTTTATGTAGATATCCTTGTGTCAAGCTACTAGATGTTACTTTCCTCTGCTGACTTGTGATACAACTATAAGTATGCTACATAGCAGTGAGTTGCACTATTTTCTCACTCACTTGTCATGTTATTGTAGGTTCCCAAATTACAAGGGTACTGAGTGGCACTCTGTGTACCAGCTGGGCAATAGTGACCAACAGGACAGTCATTGCTAGCGTAGTCGGTAGAGTTGAGTGGACAGTAGTAACCTGCTGGACATGTGATACAGGAGTCCAGGCCTGTAGTTGGACTATAGGATCCTGGTGGACACCCCAGAGGATACGAAGTTCCATTTGGACAATAGTGACCAACTGGACAAGGACCACCTAGAAACAGAAAGATCTGATATGAAGTTTCACTTGGCTTGATTTTAAATTTGTTGCACAACCATGAGGAATGAGCCACTTGTCAAATGTTTTACACATAGAATTATAAGAATCAATGCAAAGGGAAATGAGTGTACTTTATTGTGATGAGAAAAACTTACTTAGCTGTATTAGATATTCATGTTCAAATTGATGCTGTGGCTTCATGGTCAGTAAAATTCAGTTATCACAATAAAGCCCTGTTTGAGATCTAACTCATTTCATCTAGTGGCACAACATTTGTTTTTTTGTTTTGTTTAATATAATGATGAAGCCAACAAAATTAATCATAAAAGCCGTTCAAACTGAAGTTGAGGAAGAATGGACAGACCAAACATCTCATCAAATTTCGTTTTCCCAGCATATTACAGATAGTGTTACATTATGTTACAGCAGTCATGTTTATGAGTAGAAAAAAATATTTGAGAGCCAGTTTTAAGACTGAAACATTTGAATTCACCCATATTGATATGCACTATGATGTACACAATGAAACAGAATAAAATGGCTTTCAATATTACTGAATCTTAGTTCTCATGATGAATAATATATCAGATATTGCATTCTTTGTCTAAATCAAAACAGGGTAAGAATTTTCAGTGCCAAGTAAATAATCAATGTTAAAATAAGTTGGCTATTGAAATTCACCCATATGGACATTCAACACCATACCTGTGATGTCTACCACTGGATTGTTGGGCACCTGTGCACCTTGCAGACAGTAAAAACCAGCCCAGCAATCACCAGAAGGTTCCGTGAGGCCTGAAGTGCCACAATACTTTCCATAAGAACAACTCTCACATTCAGCTGATGATGTATCCTGATAAGAAATAAGATTCAGAATATAATTAAAATTCTGTATATTATGGTGAAGTAAATTAGAATGCCAAGTGAAACTCTTGAGATAAAGAAATTCTGAGCATGAGAACATGCCATTATACTATATGCATAATATATAGCCTGTAAATCTGATGAAGGGGAACATGTTTGATATTTGCCATCCAGTACTTTTTTTTTTTTAACTAAAATAACACTAAAAGTTAAAAACTCATATATATGTCAAAGAAAAAAAAAATAGTGACAGAATGTGGAAAATTATATTGTGAAACAATAGGATGTCCTGAATCAAATGGAAGAACAGAATTTAATACTGGGTTATAAGAAAACAAAAATAGTCATTTGCCTTTAATTCAGCACTGTGTGATAAGAAAATAAAATATTTTTACCTTCGTATCATTATTGTAGGTGCCCATAGAGCATGGTGTTGGAGTGGCAGTGTTTGCAAGACAGAAGTGACCTGTAGGGCACGGACCAGCTGTTCCCTTGAATCCCACATCTGGTGTGGCTGTGTCAGAGCCCAGTGTACAGAAATAGCCAGCGTCACAAGGTCCCGTGACAGAAGTAGCATTGGGCTCAGAGCAATAGGATCCACCTGTACACTGGGTACACTGGGACTCGTCATACAAGCCGACTGCTGTGCTGAATGTGCCAGATGGACATGATTGCCAAACTAAGCCGGTACCTTCGGGGCAATAGAAGCCAGGAGGACACAACTCTGGATCAACAGCTGATACACAGTAGTATCTAGCAGGGTAAAAAAAAAGATAAGGTAGTACTTTAATGTCAACAAGGTCAAACTGTTTTCATATTATATTAACATTGATTAAATTGACTATATTGATCATATTCAACAACCCATCCACTTTTTCAAAACAGAACACACTGTCATATCAAACAATGTCATATGTACAACTTCGCAACAGTTTTAGTTCACATTGTTTCATTAGTAACATTTTCATCAGGACAGTTGGAGGCAACACAAACAACGTGAAGAGAATAAACAAACTGGAATGGTCAAAAATATTCCATCCTGCAAGCATAAGAACTGAATATATCTATAAAAAATCTCTAGCAAAGAACTGTTAAAGCCTTATATTTAGCATGAATATATAATACACATAATAAAACTGAAAGACAGAAGCTTATTTATTGATTTAATGAAGAAATTGATTTAATTTTTCCTATGTATAAACTATATTTACTAAAGAACCTCTAGTTTGTTTTATATCTGATGATAGTATTCATCATTTTTTTGTCAACAGAAAAAACAATGCAAGTCTAAGACTATGGAGTTTATAAATAGAGAGAAAAACCAATTGTAAAAGAATACTAATTCAAGTGTGAATACCCCTATTATTATTGTTGTGATAAAACTCATGATAGATGCAAACTGAAGATTTTTATCTTAATACTTAAGTCAGCTGGAAAGTCAGGAACAGCTATAATGATCTAGCAAAACATTTGAAGTGTTAGAGGCTGATCTGTCCTAAGGACTCCCTCATGATACTTTGCATAAGAATTTCTTTCTAAGTAATAAAACAAAGCAGGAACAGGCTATGTCACATATTCACATTAAACCTAAACTCTCATGTCTTGAATATGAAGAAACATAAAGAACTGAAATATCACTAGTCTAATAGTCTCTTCTTATATTTTTAGAGTTAATCAACATAGTTATTACAAGTTAACCATTGATATCTAAATGTTACCCTGATGTGCAATTCCAACATGCAGAAGCTCCAGTTTCATTCATGTAAGTTCCATGCGCACAAGAGATGGGTACAGCTGTAGAACCTGGACAATAGTGACCAATAGTGCAAGGATCTCCTGTCACTCCTCCATCATTGGGCATAGGGCTAGTGGACTTGCCACTGCAGTAGTATCCTGGTGAACAGGGCCCTGAAGGATTGGTCAGGCCTGTGCCATTGCAATAGAAGCTGATGTATGGAGAAAACATAGCAATGCTAAATGAATATAGAATATTGATAAGATGATATAATGCTATATTGTCTGCCCACATGAGCAACTTTCATGGTGAGCAACCAGATTAATTACCTTTGGATTTTCACAGAATCATTTTAGGCTCCTGGGTATGGTAATTATAACAATTGTTGAGTGAAAACAAATCTTAGTAGCTGGCTGGCGTTTTTTTCTCAGATCCTCACAACATTCAATGCTCCTTGGGCAGAAGACCCCACAAAATGATGAATCAAAAGCTCTGGCAGTGAATGGGTTAATATCTTGTACATTTATATTGCTTTACATAATAACTAAAATATGATGTGACTGATTTTGGGGAAGTTTTTAATATCTTGGTAATCAAACATTAATAAAATACTTTGCTCTTTCACAGTGAATGGTGAAAACCTACCCTCCAGTACAGTCTGTGCACTCTGCCTCCAGCCCTAGTCCTTGACTGTTTGACCAGGTACCTGTAGGACATGGTGTGGGGTCAGGCGTCCCCCTGATACAGTAAAATCCTGCAGGACACTGGTCTCCTGTTACTCCATCAGTTGGTGTCGCAGAGGCTGAACCATTCATGCACCAGTAACGAGCAGCACAGTCACCTAAAGTGATATATATGACATTCCACCATTCTTAGATACTATGCATGCATCCATACCCCAAATTACTGAAATTTCTATGACACCTGTTTAAGAAAATATGGTGAACTGCTGAGTTCCACTATGCATGATTAATGCAGGGAAAATGTCATAGTTTGTCTTGTCATTCAATTCTGAGCATCAAAGAAGTCATGAAAGATGTGGTGATAAATCTGACTTCAAGATAGCTTAAGCTGCTTTGAGAAATCGGAAATAAAATTTGGTTAAACAATTTCAACATTCTTCTGGCACAGGAGAGTTAATTAAGAAAGTCTGTCTAAACTCTTGGTAGCTTCTTGCAAAATGTATGCAATGTTGTCAGACAAGTCAGGTACTATATCAAAGACCTCTTCGAATCAATCAAGAACTGAAAACTGAAGAGGCACAGCAATATTCTCAAAAACTGCCATATATTAACAGTTAATGTGAAAGAGGATAGGATAACAGGGGAAAAAATGGGCCTAATCCACAACTAATTGCACTCACAAAGCCTTGTTTAAAGCCAGACATTAGCATGCAATAGTGGAAAGAGCTGGTTCATTCAGTGGAATAGCTGAACACTCCAACCAAAAGGAAATAATTTTAAATTTAAATTGATAGCTACATTAACCTCAGATCAACATCAAAGATTTGCAAAACTACTGCTGACTAAGCACTTAGGTTTACTATATAAATAAAATATTCTTCTGAGAAGAAATGTGTGATCACTCAAATATATCACTAGAAATATCTTTGTAAACTTCTCTCACTTCATTAATTTCAAATAAAAGAAGCAGGAAATTTGTGGCATAACAAATGGTAAGGAAATGAGAGTGAACAGGTAAGAATGTAATGAAAATGTATTAATATAGAAGGAGCATTCCTTGAAATATTACACTATACTGTAAATATTTTGCTACAGTTCTATGTAAATGAGATTTACCTGTATAGTTAGTGAGTCCAGGTGTGTCACAATATTTGCCTGAATCACAAGGTGTGCACTCAGAAACATCAGTCAGTTGGGTCACTGGATTGTAGCTTCCAGCAGGACAGGGAAATTCAGTTGACCATCTGGTGCCATTTGGACAGTAGTGGCCTTGAGGGCACAGATAGCTCAGGTATGAATCCAGGTTATTTCCACTGATGCAATAGTAGCCTTTAGAAAAACAGATGTAAGGACAGTTTCAATCCGTCATCCATGAACAATGTGGCATCATGCAGCCGCATTTTTTTCTACTTGTCGTATGGTAACTGCACTTTTCACTATTGCTGCATGTTTTGCCATTTTTCGGCATTATTTTTTAATAGAAATTTTGGGCTGATCTTCAATCTGGCAAGAATATTTTTGTTTGTTTTACATATATAATTAGATTTGTATTACTATATCCATCAAAAGCTGATTAAAATAATGTGTTTTTTTCACATCCATTCCGTGTAGGCCTAGAGAAATGAGAGAGTTGTAGTAGACTAGACTAGTTGTTACGATCGCCATAATTCCGGACATTTCAATGAATAGTGGTCCTGCTTCTTGCTGTTGATAATGCCCATGATGCTAGGCTTGCGGCTGACAGCATTGAAGACCTAGAGTGACATAATGTATTCAGCATGAGTAAAACGAGATCCTGCCTGTCCCACCAATTTGTTGTTGGTGATAATTTATGAGTGCCTGTCCCTCATGACCCATAGTGTCTTCATTTGGTTAGTGACAGATTTTGTTGTTCTTTTCTGGACCTAGATCTGCTTACAACATAGTGACAAACCGACAATCCAAGGACCCCATCCACACATCGCCTCCCCACCTCACCTCCTCCCTCTTACGTTATCATCTTTTCAGCTGCAGTGTGTGTTGCCCACCGCAACTACCCAACTCAATGGCTTTCTTGGTGTAGATCCTGCAAATGCAATGTACTTGTTTTGATATTGGCCATGTACTTGTCTTTTCTAATCTACAAAAGGTGAGCTTGAAAAAAACAGAGCCTCAGCCATTATTACCACATGAGAGTCATCACTGGTATATTTTCATAAATATCTTCCCAAATACAAATTTAATTCTAGAATACAATGCTAATATATAATGGAACTTTAATTAAGTGCATACGCCTATGTTCCTTTGGTTTGTTATGTAACTAATGGTCTACATAATTATTCAAAACAAAAAATCAACCCAAATTTTTTAAAGAATGTCTATTTTTTTCTTGTTTTTGTGAGTTGCAATTTTACCGCATTTTTTTGCTTTTATCCACATTTTTGTGGCATGTTTCTGCATTTCTGGTGGCATTTTTGGACATTTTGTTTTCTGAAAAAAAAAGGCATTTTTTGTGGATCACAGTTCGAAGAAAGACAAAAGGCATTGTGACTGAGACAATGTGGGCAGCTCTCACTATATTCAAGAGTTAAACCAGAGTCCTGCAAGGCCCAAATTTAGGATGGAGAGGGGTAGACAGAGAAAGAGATGGGAGGAGAACATCAGAGAGTGGGTGGGCTTGAAAGTAAGCAATGCTTTGAAGAAATAAGGAATTGAAAAGCAGAGAAGAACACAGATGAGCAGATCATCTGTGGTTCCCCTATCATCAGAAGGCTATCTGTAGGATAGCAGATTATTAGTTTATATATTCATCCAGTCTGCTGACTGTAGCTTTGACTGCAGACTTGCCTAAAAGTTCTAAGTTTCCCCATTTGTCTTCCTATGTTCCTGGGAAAAATGGCACAAAATTAAATTGAACATTCCCAAAACAGTGATAATTAAGGTCTACTAACATGAATAAATTTAAAAATTAAAGTTATTACTCTGTCTGTGATTATGTTGAAAGAAGCACTGCAGAGTGAAAAAGAAAACAGACAGATGGAGTTAAAGACCTACAGATCTATGACTGCATTCCTTTAGTGAGATATATTATGTTTTTTAGAACAACCAGGCTTTCACTCCTTCTCAAGCAAAGTGTTTGAGAACACAATAGGAGAGAAATTGATACCTGATGGGCATGTTTTGCATGATCCTTGTCCTGTCTGATCTTGATAAGTCCCTGATGAACAGTGGATCTCTTCATGGCTTCCCTCTGGACAATAATAGCCAGCTCTACAAGTATATGGAGTTGACATATTTTGGCCAGTGGGGCAATAATATCCTGAAAGACAAAAAAATGCAGAGAATACAGTAATTCTGTGAATTCATAAATAATCAAAAGCAGCACTTGTGAAATTAGTTAATATTTTCCTATCCAAAGAGAACTAAAATTTGAGACTCCAGTAAATTTCTTCTAGTTTAGAAACTAAAGAAACTAAGGAGTTACTAAACAAAGTTGCAATTGTGATTATAATCAGGCTGCTGTCGAGCCTGATTAAGTAGGGCCTATAATTCGTGTATTTTTAATCTTTAAAAAAAAAAAAAAAAAAAAGTATAAATTGCTCACAATCATTATTTGAAAAAAAAAAAAAGAACTGACTGTTCTGGATTTTGTGATGATTTCTTAAAGACATATTATTACAAAAAAAAAACACAATCATAATCACAAACTGAAAAAATATGAAACCAAAATGATCATCTGTCTGCAGATTTTCCTATCCTCACTGACAAAAAAATAACTTATACCAATATGATGTGTCAAAATCTTTATGCCCATGACACTCACCGACTGAACAATTCCCTGTAGGTTCGGTGATACCAGGGGACTCACAATAATATCCTTGAGTGCAGCTAGTGCAGTCTGCCTCTACCTGGTTACCCGTGCGATTGGAGTAGGTGCCTATGGGACACCTAGGCTGATCAACACCTGTGCCAGTGCCTGATTCAGTACAAAACAAAATAATTAATGTAGTTTTAGTTCATCATAACATTTATCAAATTTGCTTCTCATTTTTATTGATATAAACAAAAGATGAAACATGACAAATTTAGTCTGAGAATTAGCAGAAATAATTTCACTATTCACTGCCTACTTTCTCTCTGTTTATATACAATTTTCTTCATCACAGACTTTCTCAGAAAAAACTATAAAATATAACATGAAATTATTGTAAGTATCTGACCTGTTTTGCTGATCAAAACTCACCCATTAATTTCACCAGTTAGAAAATGCTCTGGCCATGAACTGAACAAAGTTCATTTACTCCTGTTATAAAATGATTGCTGTTCATTACAAAAATTCTATATGCAAATCCTTTTTTCAACGCCTTATAATTTTATACTTGCTGATAAAATAACAATTTGCAAAACTATTTACAATACCATTTGTTCACAAATAATCACAAATGAAGGAGAAAATTTTTAAAACTTTTAAATTATTGTCTTCTTACCACAATAGCGTCCAGGTGGGCAAATGTTCCCGGTCATGCCATCTGTTGGGTCTTCAATGCTGGCTCCTCTGTCACAGTAATACCCAGCTTTGCACTGATCTGTCACTGTGTGGAGGCCTGCAGAAAGACAAGGAATAAAATAATAATTAAATCTGGACTGAAATGTCACCAAAAACAAACAAAAAAAATATGTGCTGTGTGAATGCTTGGATGTAGCCAAATGAAAAAAAAAAAAGAACATCACCTTTCAAATCAAATGAAATAACGACATATATTGTGTGAGGGTGGGCATGAAACACAGAAAAAAAAAAGAAAATTTAATTAAAAACCTAATAATTACCAAAAAAAAATAGATATGGTTCTAAGAATAACATGTACTGGACTAACAATTACATATTTGAGGAACTAACAATTACTTTCTAGTATAAAATCTTTAACAAAGTGTACCAATACATTGAAAATAATGACAACATAAAAATTGTAACATTATATGACTCATAGGCCTACCACTATAAAAATCTATCATGTCACAAGTAAGCCAGACTTGGAAATGGAAGGTAAATAAACCAAAAACAAAAACAAAACAATGCTGAATAAATTGGTGGGGATTCTTGTTGTACAATTTTAAAAAGTATTGCGACAAAAATATTTTATTTACAGATCACAGTTTATATCCAATCTCATTATAAAAAAAAAACAAAAACAAAACAAAAAAATCCTCCTTGCCTGGTGTAGCACAATAGTTTCCTTCTGTGCAAGGAGTGGGCTCACTAGATCCCTGTGGACAGTAGTATCCTGGCTGGCACTGACCACCTGTTGAATTGCTAGGACAGAGACAATCCCCTGATGTATAGTTGTCATAGTCTGAAGGAGTGGCTGACCATGCACCCAGAACACAGAAGTAACCTTGGAAAAAAGAATGAAGAACAAAAATAAGCCAGTTGTGATGCTGTGGTCATAGTGCAGAAATCAACAAAGACACAAAGTTTTTGAAACATTATTTGGCTCTAAATTACATGCATTCTTTCTTTCTTGATTAAAGCTGATCTTGCCCCACGGAACATAGAAGTAGCCTTGGAATTCAATGAGAAAGAACAAACTTATCAAAGACATAATGTTATATTAAGTATGATGGTGTGGTAATGATACAAAAATCAACAAAGGACGCAAAGAATAATCAAGAAAAGAGCCCATGGCCTTCATGGGAGATTTTCTTAATAGGTCAAACCAATACTGCCCTGCGACTTAAAGTATAAGGCAAGTGTGTGCACCTTGATGTTGATATTTTGGATGATTAAACTTAATGTTATTCAAAGAAATCGTGTTTAGTGTTTTGAACGCGTCGTTCTATCGAACATACAATTTGGATCAAACACTCTTGCGAGTTTACTATTCAATTATTATAGTCTTTTTAGGATAATGTCAAACACAATAAGCTTTTTTCAACTTCATGTAAGTAGAAACATGGATCTTTATGCAACAATGTTGTATGCCAAATTTCTTATGGATACATTCAGCAGTTTTCAAGTCCATATGCCTTTTAGGAGTTTTGTTGCAGATTTATAGTATAGATATATCAGACAGCTCTCTTGGGCTTTCACTCTATGTCACCATTAGACCACATGTATATATTTCTTTCTAGTCACTGCTGCCCTGTCAACATTACCCAGTCTGATCCAATAAGAATAATCTAAGTCCACATGTCAGAGGGATGATAGTTTGCAGTCTGTGCCAGGATTCAATAAGATGAACATAAAAATATAAATACACCCCAACCTGAGATGGTTTGGTCCAAACAGTTACATTAGAGTTATGAACAAATCTGCAATGGAAATAGTCTATTTCATGTGGACAACAAAGTATCATCTTGTTTTATCTTCTTTAAAACTTAGAAAGTTTAGGCTGTTACAAAACATTAGTTTTGGATAAATGAGTTCAATATTAGTTGTATTACCTTGATCACATGAACCAGTCGGCAAACTGAGTCCTTCGCTTCCACAGTACATGCCAGGTGTGCAAGGGAAACAATCCTGCTGACTTATTCCTTGGGTGAGGTTGCGATAAGTGCCCTTAGGACATGGGAATTCATTGGCACCAGTTGTTCCATTTGGACAATAATATCTGAGAGATAAAATTAGTAAAAACTGATTGAAATATTTTTTAAGTTTGGGAAGTCTGGAGTTTCGTTAAATAGCAAAAATGAAGTGGAGTTTCATATCTTTATGGACATTTGCTTCATGCTTTTTTCCTTTTTATTTCTTTGTCTTTTTTTTTTTATTTTCTGAGCTAAGATTAGTGGAAATGAATACCTGTCTAATCTAAAAATTATATTAACTTTATTAATCCTTCACTACTAACAATAGTACAAAATTTGTCCAGAGGTGGTCTCTCATGTGTGGGAAAACATATGCGGTATGTTCATAGTCAGTTCACCACCAACTATCCCCTTTTCTCTTTTGATCCAGAGTACTAACCAGTGACCAGCATTTTTATCTACACACAGAATATTTTGATAGATATTGCAAGCTGACGATTGGAAGATGACCGAGCGAGTGATAAAAGCCCAAATCAGGCATATAATGTGCCTGTTTGTAGAACACTTAATAACCTTGAATAACATTCAGTGCTTCTGATTGCCTGTGAGAAAGTAGCGGACTGGTGCCAGTTGACTTACAGTGAGCAGGACTGGGTGCGAGGGGAGAAGGGGAGAGGTTAGCAATAGATGGAGTGAGTGAGACTGGCCGTATTGTTGATGTTTAGCACAGGACTGCGAAATTTGTGTAGTAGTGAAATGGTTTACAAAACATACATGATGTTGTAGCAGTCTTTTCATTAAGTTACATTATCAATGTGTCAATGCCAGTCTGAATTTTATTCTAATCCCTCTTGTAGATGAACTACTTATATCTATTCAATTTAGAGTGTTCACATAATATCTGTAATCTTTTTCCAGGGCATCAAATTAATACTTACCCTTCAGGACATGGATAGAGAGCAAAATCTGTGATATTCTCAGGGCAAAAATAAGAAGCAGGACATTCAAAACAGACAGCTCTTCCTGTGACATTGTTGTAAGTACCAGAGGGACACTCTAAGGGGTAAGAAGTTCCTTGTGGGCAGTAATGTCCTATTGGACATGGGCCACCCACAGTTGGATCACTCCCTGAAAAGACAATTGAACAGTGTGATAGACTCTGAATGGAATTGAACTTTTGTTATCTTATTAATCCTTTTACTTACAAGAACCTGTGCACTTTACTTAGCTTGGCCACCTATAGAAAGTTATTATGGCCATTAATATTTTGCTTTCTCAAAAGGTGCAGTGGCAACATCTAAGAATTTGAAACAACTTTTCAAAAATCCAGTAGGCAAAAGAATGAACTCAAGTGTGCATGCATTTTACCATCCTGTCCAGGCTGATATTCAAAGCCAAAGAAAGATTATTACAATTGGTGCTTTCCTTAGAATGTAAACTAAAAGTAATGTTTGACAACTGTAGTTACTGTCACCACTGACAGTAACAGAAAGGTTCGAGAACAAAGACATTCTTACTCACTATAAAGAACTATAAGGAGATAAACATTTTTCATAAATTTTGATTATGTATCAACTTTCTATGTATTTTACTGAACTCTTCTTCCAGTCCTAGCAAGAAAATTTATAACAGATTAGTCCATGAAAGTAATGCCCTCTGGCGTAAATGGATACAACTAAGTTGAGGTTAATATTGGATGATTTTAAAGTGTAGAAAAAAAATCCCTACCAGTGGGTGAAGAATCACTGTTGCCTCGTAGACAATAAAAGCCTGGATCACATGGTCCCGTAGCATTAGACAGACCTTCAGATCCACAATAGTGACCCAATATACAAGCAAAGCAGTCTGCGTTCACATCAGCGCCCATTTCTACATCCCTGTAAGTGCCATTTGGACATTTGAAAGGATCTTCAGTGGCCTCAGGACAGTAATGGCCTGTTGGACATGGACCACCTATTCCACTTGTTGTATCAGGGGTGGGTGTACTGACATTCACACCTGAATAAGAAAAAAAATTACCAAAATTTATATCACACACAAAACAGAACTGGCATTGACAGACTGTTTCAAGCAGAAAAGAACATAACATAAATAACAACACAAACCACAGAAAAGTGATGAAGCAAGATTTTCGGGAGATAATTTATAATCATAAATTCATAACAGAGAAAAGAATATGAATTATACAACAGCAAATACTGATGCTGACCATGGATTAAATAAAAAAAAAAGAATGATCAATATATTTTTAAATAAAACAACAGCACAGAGTGAAATATACATTGTGCATTGAGCAAAAAAAAAATATAACCATAAATTCATAATGCAGATGAGAGAACTTATTACAACAGTGATCTGATTCAGAAGAAAAAAAGAACATGAATATAAACATGCAAGATGGACAACAGTACATAACAGTACCAACATCTCATTTGAATAAAAAAAAGAATATGATCAGAAATTCAGAGAATAGGAAACAAGAAGGAAGCTGCCACTGATTTCTAACTTGAGTTAAAATAACATAATGGTAAATTCATAAATGTATGACAACACATAATGACATTAACATCTCATTCAGAGCAAAGAAAATAAAAAAAATAGAACCATGAATTCACAGCGCAGTTGCAACAGGAAATATGAATGGAGGTACCTGATTATAAGGACACAAGAATGAGACAAACATTCATAATAAAACTCAAGTACATACCAATACTGATTCCTGATTTAAAAAACAAGCAAAGAAAGAGAAACTAATCATAAATTTATAACACTGACAGCAATACAAATACAAACACATACATCTCATTAGAGTAAAACAAAATGTAACAACAAATTATTCTTTGAGTTATTAGAAATAACAGAAAACTGCACAAGGTGATATTTGTTTATCTTGAATGGTTGAAACTATCAAAATAAATGATACTTTAGTCTTTGTGGGTTGAGGAAGGGAGATATTTTATTCTTGAAAGATGTTGCCTTACCTGATTTACAGTAATAGCCCGGAGAGCATTTACCTACACCTGTGTTGTTAAGACTTGGGTCAAAGTCTGTGGCACCCAGCATATCACAATAGTAACCTCCTGAGCAAGGTAGGCAGTTAGCCTCAGACACCATACCTACATCATATAAATAGATATAACATTGGTTATATTCACAGATTATACTCACATACCAATATGGACATAAAAAAAATCTCACCCAAGTCTCAAACATTTTGATCTGCTATACTTGAGTCTTGAGTTTTGGCAGAAAACTGATTTGATATCATTTGTTATTAATTCAGTTGTGTCTGAAACATGGTGATGTGACCAAGCAAACTTTTGAATTCATTCACTATTTGGCAATAATTCCTGGCTATACATCTATGTCTTCAACAATGAAACAAACATGTGGTTTATGTGTGGGATCTTCAGTTTCATGTCAATTTGTTTGCTATGCAGGGAAAATACAAAACAAGGAAGAAAACAAATTATGCTGATTTCTGTCATATTTTATTACAAATAAAATTAATCTGATGATTTCCATATCTTTTTCTGTCTCAGAATGGTGTACATAAACACATCTATTTTTTCCACTGAGGAATCTGCAAAGTGTTGCACATAAATAGATAAATAAAATAAATACAAATAGGTACATAAAAAATATGGCCATAAATGACAATGTCTTCATTCAGTATCAGCCATCGTTGAGTTTCATTGTATAACAGATCAAAGTTATAATCACTGATACTATGCTAAGCCTATTAATATATGACTATTCATATATATACCATAAATTTACAACAAAATCCATGACAGGCTTATGGACTCCAAAACTGCTGAATGTATCCATCTAAAATTTGGCACACAAAATTGTTGCATATAGATCTGTATTTCTACTTCCATAAACCTGAAAAAAGTTTTTTTTACGTTTAACAGTATTTCAGAAAGGCAATAATAATTGAAAAGTAAATTTGCAAGGATGTTTCATCCAAATTGCACATTCGATAGAATGATGCATTATGTTACTATTCTTCCACTTCAGCTTGCAGAACAATCAAAACAACAAATACATCTTCTTTGAGTAATGTGCAGTTTAATTATCCAAAATACCAACATCGAGATGTGCATGCTTGCCATATACCTTGATTCGCAGGGTGGTACTAGTTTAACCTATATTTAAAAAATCTCCCACAAAGGCCGTGGGTTCTCTACTAGTATTGCTGTAATCTCACATATCAATTGAATGGAAAAATGAAAGACAGAACAAAATTACCTAACTGAGGATTGTAAGTGCCCCGAGGACAATGTGGCTGGGCCGCTGTATTGTTTCCTGGACAATAACGGCCTCTCGGACAGCGGAGTGGAATCTCTCCATCCACACAATAATAGCCAGCTGGACAATCGAAACAGTAATCCAAGCTAGTGACATTAGTGAAAGATCCTGGTTCACATTGTTTGGGCTCACCAGTCCCCACTGGACAGTAATGACCTGGTGTTCAGATAGAATAGCATAAAGTAAGTTATTCCATTTATAAATATTGCAGTCAAACAGTGTCATTTCAGTGAAGTCAGATAATTAGAAATGATTCTAGTAATTGTTATGGCCATGTTTCATCTCAATAAGCTAAAATGTGATGAGATAAGATGGAATAAATTTGATAACTGACCAGATAGTGCTAAATTTATACAGGTAAGTATTCATTATACAAATCTCAAACTCGCTGAAAAGTAAAGTAAGAAATGATGACCATGACTGATTCACAACAGAAAATTAGTCTGATGTGTGTCTTGGTGGAGTAGTCCTGATTATTCTGTCTCCAAACTTTGGAAAAAGTTTGAGCATTTTTCATCCCCTTATTTTATACCTTTTGGACACAAATCTCCAGTGGCACCACCATCTTTAGGCTTATCTGTGTAAGCTCCACCTCTACAGAAGTAACCTGCAGCACATACACCATTGGGCTCTATCAAGCCATAGCCTGCACACACCTGTCCTGGATCACAATTGATGCACTGTGATTCATCAGTCAGACCTGATAAGACAATGACAAACAAAAAAACTTATATGAAACCTTGGATAAAGCATCTTTAAACAAAGGACAAATACATTCATATTATCACACAAGGACAAGGACAATGGTCAGATAAATTCACATGAATTGTGACATCTTTTTGTGACACCAAAAATATTCACGTTAAAATATAGGCAGAGTTTTTTTCCACTCCCTTCATTGCAGTTGTGAGTTGGCTGCTTTTTCAGATTCTCTGGAGATTCTGCATATGAGTCTGTAAACAGCTGCACTTTTACTCCGGGTTAATGTAGTTTATTTCTTCAAAAGAATATACCTAATGCTGATGTGTGTAGCACTCTGGTGAAATTCTGTTAGATCATGAGAATCTGTCCAAAGACTGGAAAATATTGAGTAACAGTTTACATCAAAAGTACCTTTAGTACTTTTCAACATTTCAAAAATTAATATAAAATCAGGGAATACTTCCACTGACTATGTATACTCGTAAACTTAAAGTGCATGGCAGATATTAATCTTAAATGATATAGATCAGCAATTAAATAAAAATTTAATATTTCTACAACTTGTCAAGTTTTTCCCAATACCCCTCACCTTTCATAGAGCTCAACAATTTCATGTTATACCTGTGAAGTTACTGTAGGTACCATTAGGACAGCGTGTATCTGAATATGTGGATGTCCCTTGAGGACAGTAGTGTCCTTGAGGACAAACATCACCAAATGTCATTCCCACAGGTATGGTGGTATTGGATCCTTCCAGACAGTAATAGCCAGCACTGCATGGGGTTGTCTGGCCATCACTCATGCCATAGGTTTCACAAGCAAATCCCTCTTCACAAGGCTGGCAGTGGGCTAGTTCATACCTAAGACAAATATCATATGATCATACAAGACCTGAAACATGTAAGTTATGACATGTAATAAGAACAGACAACAATAATACTCATCAAGGCAAAGTAAAAGATGCTCACTGCATCATTCTAAAGAACAAGAATCAAAAGATATTCTTCTTCAGTATTAATGTTGTTGGAGGCTACTACAAATCATTCAATTCCTTAAGCTGACCTTATTTCATGGTCTAATTCAATTTCTTCCCATGCATATTTAGTTTTTTGTATTACTGTATAATCCCAAAAATATTTTTAAAAATATTATTTTTGGTAACTGCAATCTGGAAAAGGCTTCAAATACAGTATAGACAAACAGTGCAGCTTCAGTTTGTTTTGATTTTAATAATTGCTGCTGCCACCCATGCATCTTAATATTGTTGCCTGTTTTTGTTGTCTGTATAAGTAACCATCATCATATCTGTTGACATCCAACAACCATTAATTTACTGTGAAGATAGTGTTTCAACCAAACCAAGAAAAAAAATCAATAAGCAGATCTAATTACATGAAATGATTTCTGCCTATTTTAATTCTGAAATCAAACACTGAAAGGGGTAGTGCAATATCATTTTGTCGTGTCAAGTCTCTTTTTGTTTTGCCCCAGATGAAATTTTATGGTTATTGTAAACCCACTGACATACAAATTAGAAGCTGACGACTTCTTAAACTTGAGATTTTAACAATTAAAGAGACGGGATCATTCAGACCTCTCAGTTTTCCGTAACTGACCGTAAACCAGGCGTGACGTCATCTGTTTTCGGAAGGCACACTAATGGGACGCTTGAGTGGGCATATTCAGTATATAAACAATGGTGTAGATCTATTGTGTGGCTGAGAACTGTTAATCGCAGGATAGTCGAGCGTTTTTAGGGGCTCCTCGTTGCGCTGTGATATTTCTCAACAAGTCACTTGAACTTAGGGTTTATCACCCCAGTTTGCGCCAATAAGTATACGAAGTTCAATAGACATTCCTTCAAAACATAAAGGAAACTTTACCTAATAGAACAGTGAGAAATTCCATGCCCAAGAATGAAATCCTCTTGAACAGAGGAGAAGAACAGAAATCAAGGGCCACATGGCCCACTCAAGTCCTCTCAAGTGCTCCGAAACTACAATCAAAAGAAACG
>JBCEWB010599350.1:0-18093 GCA_039654565.1 Peronia peronii | reverse complement strand
CTATCTATCTATCTATCTATCCATCTATCTATCTATCTATCTATCTATCTATCTATCTATCTATCTATCTATCTATCCATCTATCCATCTATCTATCGATCGATCGATCGACCTATCCATCCATTTATCTATCTATCTGTCTATCTATCTATCCAGCTCTCTATCTATCTGCCAATCTATCTGTCTATCCATCTTTCTTTCCGTCTATCTATTCTCCTGAGTGTTTGTGTCTGTGTATCCAAATTGATGTCTGTCCAGCATATTTTGAATTAGTGTCCATTTCTGCATTGTCATTCACCATCCAACCCTTCTTTTTCTCTCTGACTACCCATTATTCATCCATCCATCCATTATCCATCCAACCATCCATCTACCCAACCACAATCCATCCATTCATCTAACCGTCTATTCATCCATCTATTCATTATCATTTGTCCATGCATCCAAGCATCCATCCATCCAACCATCTAACCAACTATCCATCTATCTAGCCATCCACCCGTCCAATCATCCATCTATCTGCCCATCCATCCAATCATTCATTTAACCATCTACCCATCCATCCTTTACCCAGTGTCTCAAATCCTTTGGTATTCTTTCATGTTAATCCACAAATATTACAATATGTCTCACCCAAAGTCTCTTCTTTTCCTCTGTTCCCTTTTCTTTCACTCTTTCGATCTCTCTTCAACTCTGCCTGTTTTTCTCTCTCTGTCTCTCTCTTTTTCTGTTTCTCTCTGCCTCTCTTTATTTCTCTCTTTTTCTGTCTATCTATCGTTTGGCCTCTATCTATGTCTCTCTGTCTACCTCTGCTTCATTCTCTCTCTCTGCCTCTCTCTGTCTTTCTCTGTCTGTCTGCCTGTTTGTCTTTCGCTCTCTCACTGTCAGTCTGTCCCCCCCCCCTCCCCTACTGTTTCTCTGTCTCTCTTCCCCTCTCTATTACGTTCGCTCCCTCTCTCTCCTTTTTGCCCCTTCCTCTCTCCCTCCCCTCATTCTCTCTTTCTTCATTCCTCCCTGTCTGTCCTACCTACGAGTAGGTGTCTGACGGAGATGTGCAAGCACGCCAGTCGTAACTGCGTACTCAGTCCACTCAAGGACCTGCGGATAGGATGTCCCAATTGTCGAGTGCTCATCTACGCCTCCCCCATCTTGGAGAGAAACGTCACCTGCAACTTCATTATCCAGTCCTTCATTGAATGTCTGAGAGCCCGGGAGGGGGTCAGGAGGGTGAGGATAACCTTGACTGCGTCTATTTCTGAAGGCTCATACACACGCTCATGCCGTGCTGTTTGCTCCGACAATGGTAACAAAAACAATAGCGAACCATAAAAGTAATAAGAGAATAAATGGCTCAGATAGCTTTGATAAAGGCTGATTTCGAATTCAGGCAAAAGTCAAAATACTCAGATTGAAAAATCAGAGGTGTGAAACTCAATATTTCACAAATATTATTTCACGAAAGACATCAAGGGAAGAACTCTTTGATGTGAGGCCAAAAGAAAACAATGGCCGCGCTGCTGGTTAGTTTCCAGTGCTGAGACTTTTGAAGCGGTATGAGCGTGTGAAGAGGCCTTAATACACTCATTCTGAACTCTCTTTGGCAAAGATACTTGCCTATGTGATAGCAGAGACTGCTTTATAAACAAGTATCTGGATAATGTCAATAATAATTAAAACGTATGAAAGTTTACTTGCTCGTTCTTCTAGTCCTGATTGGCATTTAATAAGAATAAGTCCTAAAATATCAGTTCATGTTCGTATGAACTGTTCACAACGTTAACCAAGAAGTCGAATATCTCCATTATGTAACAACTCAAAATATTTCATAAATGAAGCGTTCAGTGTCACCATGTGAGCATTGGAGGATTCAGAACAGTTTCATCAATATTTCAGCAAAAAACCATGAGTTCCTGGTTAGATAAAAAAAAAAATAGAAGTTTAAGGCTTACTGAAAAAAAAATGGGAGTAGAAGCTGGTGACCGCAGTGCACTTTAATGGCCACATTTTGAATGGATGCACTAGTTTCTTTAACATGAGTCTCGAATTGGACACTGTCAAATTTACAATGCCATGATTTATTATTTTATACTTAGATTACCTTTCGAACCTCCTAACTTTTTTGTGTGACAATTTAATTAGAAGCAACGGCTCTTAACTTATCTATTATTGATGATGCTGGATTTTGGGGTGACAAATTCAGTAGCTGTACTATAAATCTACGACAAAATCCATAATAGGTTCATGGACTCCAAAACTGCTAAATGTATTCATCTGAAATTTGGCCCACAAAATTGCTGCATAAAGATTTACTTCCATAAACCCGGAAAAAGCAAATTATTTTGACGTTATTCTAAAAAGCTGATAATAATTAAATAATTTAATAGCAAATTCGCGAGAATGTTTGATCCGAATAGTATGTTCCATAGAATAACGCATTGTTATTGTTTTTCCAACATCGAGGTGCCCACCCTTGCAATACACTTTGAGTCTCAGGCAGTATCGGTTTGACCTATATTTAAAAAATCCCCCACTAGAGCCGTGGGTTCTCTACTAGTATAATATATATTTTTGATTCAGGTCTATATGACTATAACGAAAGGTCAGGGAAAAGAATGCCGTTTCTCTCTGTTCTTGTGTATAATGAAAGAGAGGGAAATGTGCGTAGAGCTACAGATGTTGGAGTTTCTTCTAAAATTGTGGCTCGTGGATACGTCCGGTCAATTCTCTCTCTTTCTCCCTCTGTCTCTCTCTCTTTCTCTCTCTTTCTGTTGTCGATTTTGCATGGCTAAGGCTTCCATAGTCATTTACAAATGCATTCCCAATTCACACCCATTCCTTCAGTTATCCACAGGAGTCAACACCGACGAAGTGAGACTGGGCCCGAAGGTCCGCACTGTGAGTGACTTGGAGATGGAGAGAGTGATCAAAGAGGTGGGTCTGTCCAGTTCTCAGCAATATGGACCAGGGATAGAGGGTAGGGGAGGGGGTGGGGGGGTGGGGGGGGTGGGGGGAAGGAATGGATGCATGGCGTGGTAGAGTGGAGGAGAAGAATTCATTATGTTGAATGCATTTTCACGATCAGCTCATTGACTGCCACTGACTGCGCTAAGTAGCACAAAAAAACTGGCCATCTTGTCCATGTCTATTTACTGTTGTTGTCGCTGCTCCTGTTGCTGCTGCTGCTGTTGTTGTTGTCGTTGGAGTTGAAACGCGTCCTGTTATCAAATCGCTTACTGTGGACGAAGAAACAATACAAAATCTTAGCGGTGGCATCTATCACATGCGAAACTTGAGGTGGAAAGTCCTTGTTTACGTCTGATAATTTTGTTGATAAAGCTCTCGTTTCAATATTGAGGCTCTCACGTAATTAAACCATCAAATCAGCAATATTGTGATATGATATCACATTTCTTCTATCAGGACTATCTTATCAATCTCTCTATGTACGTCAGGTGGACCGTATCTCCGAAGCCTTGGAGAAACGCAACGTGATAGACAACGCTTACTTCGAAGTGGATGAGATTCGACGACAGCATTTGGCAGAGCAGGCGAGGAAGCAGATGGAAGAGGGAGAACAGCAACAGCAGCAAAAAATATGGTGAGCGGTAGTGGTGGTTGTGGTGGTAATATTGGTGGTGGTAGTGCTGGAAGTGGCAAGTGGCAATAATGATGATGCTGTTGGATCAAGATGATGATAATGAAGAAAATATCTAAATAGCGTTTTCCAGCTTTTCCGTCGAGATGGCTGTCAGTCATGTCTACAAACTTAAGTGTTGGTTTAAGTTGTATTACACTAGTATGTACGAGAGCGTATGTCGGACCATGTCTGTATTCCATGTTATGATGCATGTATACTGTTTGTCCTGTTTGTATTGAGGCATATTCTGTGTGTGTGTGACTGTAAAATATTTTGGTCCTAAAAGCGTTTGGGCCCTTCGGGGGTGAGGCGCTATATAAATGCCCTTTATAATTATTATTATTAAAGGAAAAGAAGAGGAAGAGGAGAGGAGGGAGATGATGAGAACATTGATAATGATTCAGACAATGATGTAGGACGACAAGATAGAAGGTAGGCTGGGTATAGATGTGAAAAAAGGGAGAAGGGAGGGGTAGGGAAACGGAAGTGGGGAGGGGATTTTAATCTTAGTAATTTCAAATGTGAACGATATTATATGTTGAGTCAATGCAGCCCACTGGTGAGTGTTAGTGGTTGCAGTGAATATCTGCTAGATTTGTCTCGCAGGAACCAAAACCGGAGCACTCAACCATTCTCCATTCAATTACGACTACAGCAGCAGCAGCAGCAGCAACAGCCATTCTATCAACAACAGCAACAGCAACAGCTACAACAGGGATGTCAACAGCAGCAACAGCTACTATCTCGGTCCAGGGCCTACAACTGGGAGGAGCTGAACAGTCACCTTTTGACGCCGACTCCATCAACCTCTTTCTACCCGCAAGCCAGTCTGCAACAGCAACCACAACACTACAAATTTCATCAGCTTCAACCACAACAACAACAATCTCAACAACAGACATCTTCTCAGTACCAGCTTAGAGTTCAGCAACAACAACAACAACAGCAACAGCAAACAACCTCACAATTTCAGCAGCAAGTGCCTTCAAGTTCGTCCAAGATATCCAAGATGGCGACTGTGCTTCCATTTTCGAGATGCTTGGACGCCGGCCAGTTCTCTGGGTCGTCATCCTCACATTTTGACCTTTCACCTGGCCAGTCCACGCGCTTGGACAATGACCCAGCTATCATGTCCTACTCCTACAAAGCGGCCATCAACCCGATGAACAATAAATAGCGTTGTCACCTTGGATTTGAATCTGCAGTATATACATCATCTCTTGAGCCTCTCATCTGAAGTCATCTTCTGTAAGTGCCATTTGAATATATGAAGTATTCAATCACATCAAGTGTTGTGGAGATTGGATAGGAGCTCAAAATGAAATTAATGGGCATGGTGATGGAGCAGACACAGTAGTGAAAAGTTGTGTCTTCCACGACTATCTTCGAGAATATGTCCCAGATGTCTCAAGTAGATTTACATCGCTGGTCAACTTGGGCATGAACACACACATTATATGTTACCCACAAGGTGTTGTAGGGATTTGATTATATCCCATGGGCACATTATAAATGGCTTTTTGGAAAGAGTCCTGGAATGATCAAGGCTAAATAGGATAATTTGTTTAGGATATGCTTGTATTGATTCTGTAGAGGCAGAGATTCATAAGCATTAGAAATCTGATAGCTCATGATGTATTATTATACAGAGAAGGCGAAATATTCTTTATTATTCTGCGATTGTCTTAAAAGCCATCTGCAACATCATAAAGCGTGCTATCATTTATGTTTATATTTTAGGTTCTCTTGGCCATTTTTTTGATCTCCAGAAACATTCCCTGTGAGTTTTAACGTGCGTTCTATATAAAGAAGCCATGATATTTTCCTTCCATACATTTAGGAAAGAACTGTTTGAAATGCATGGGACAAATGAGACATTGATCAACAGTCTCAAGGTTTCAGCGTAAAAGATTATTGCTTCTTTTTTTTATAATTTGGGTAATGTTTTGTAGCCAGATTATATAATATTTTACACAAGATGGTTTTTATTTTTTGATAAGAAAACATGTTTTAAAAAAAACAACTTTTCTGTGGATAAGCTTGCATTGAATGGATGAATATTAATGCCAAGCTTAAACCAAAGTGAAGAATGGCAATCCGTTTTTCTGAAATGTATTGTGGATTTGTTTTTGTTATGCATGTTGTTTAGACTGTGTTTTTTTTTCTGGGGTACAGTGAGTGAACAGTTCAAACTTCACTTCAGGACCTTCACGACAGAGTGACTGCTGGATGCCTAATGAGATAACTTGTTAAAATAGGACATTTTGGGCATATCTGTTATGTGTCTCAGATTGGTCGTCGAATACTTGTTTTTTGTTGATTTCATTACTTACGCTATTCTATGTCGTCTCAGGTAGCTCTTGGGCTCTTGAATTTCTATGTTTCGATCTGTTTGTTTTTCAGCATTCAGCAGTATTTAGCTTTGGTTTAGATGACGACAGTCAGTGTTTGGACACAAATCTGTGAACTTTTTTTTTAGACCGCCAACTAAGACAGATTTTGGAAATGGACAACCAAAAAGTACATTACTTGATTTGTAAATGCCATAACTTTTTGTGTAATGTTTCTTCTCGGAAAATGCTTTTATTCCAACAAAATACAAACTAATGACTGGGGGAGGGAGAAGGAAGGGCGATATATGTCCTTGAACGAAGCCATCTCTTATTCTTATCTGCTGTCTGCTGTCTCTGTCATAGTCTTGGATGAAAGGTTGTAATTATTGGTTAAGAGGAAAATGGTACATTGTTTATAGAGAGCTAAAAATGAGAACTATAATAAATTTCTCTTTTGGAGAGAGTTGGAGCAACAACAGGCAATATCAGGCATTATCCCATCTTTTGTTCATTAATGTTGACTCCACAGAAAAGGCTAAGGCCTCTTAATTAACATTGGAACGTTTTCTTCATATGCTTTGTCATGGCAACTCCTAACAGTTGGCGTTGTCGTCCAAACAGTGTACTTTTTAAAGTGTGCTAGCAAGCAGTAATATGTCTCAACAAATACTTTGTGTCATCTCATCAGATATGTATCCCATACTTTTCGCAAAAACAAAAAAAAATGTTCGACGTATTTAGAAAAAAAAATAAGTTTCGTTTGTTTCAAATATGGAATGTCTGGATATCACACATATATACCCAGTTGTTCCACATGTGAGGTCATGTGTGATAAATGTTGTCTAGTACTTGTAGAGCATCTGGAATATTCATAATATAACTCACCAGAAATGAACCGCACAGACAATTGCTCGCCTAAATCCCTTCTCTACCATTCTTCTTCACCCACCCCTTCAGACCTCGCCTCACATGAACAGACAAGTGGGAGTGTCGAGACATTTGAGAGCGATTTTGCAAATAGTGGAAGCAACAAGTACAAGAGTTTGTTTTTTTTTTTATTAGTTGCTGGGAAAACAGAATTCAAGAGGACCCCGGCAATGTCTTTTTGACAAGACATTGTCATTCGCTGCTATAACGCCAGCGCTTAAGGTCTTGCCCTTAGATCTCTTGAAGCTGCAACAAATTTTGTGCATAATGAACTTTATATTGCAAACATCTCATGAAAACAACATTCTTCCAACAAAAAAGTGAAAGCCTGTACGAGTTTTTTTCACACGATTTTGGAATGCATTTGTTCTCACACTATGTTTATTTTATCTATCTTTTGAGTCTAAGCAGCTCAAAAGTTAGCAGTTTAAACAGGACAAAATGTGCTCTAATGTTCATTTTTCTAATAAGTTTCATTTCTTCTTTTGTGTCAACAGTAGTTCTGATTTTGGATCTGTGTTTTACACCACTGTATGTCGTTTATAATATTCTTTTTGGAAATTATACACTCTCTGTCGATAGCACCTAGGGTAGAGTGCTGGAAATAAAACGTGAACCAGTGCAAACACTAGCATTATTTCTTTGTTTACAGTGCTTTTGGCTTACGAATGTAACTGAATTTTTGTTTGTATTGTAACTGTGTCTGCATTATAGTGTTTGTTTTCTTTTGCTTATCATTGCTCTCTTTTTTTCTTAATCATTTTGTTTACGATGATTACTCTGTGATACATTTCGGTACAACACAGTAAATATTCCCAATGCGAACACTGTAATAAGCCAGCTCTTCTGTCAAGTCCCTTGAATCCTCTCTTTGCCAAAATAACCTGACGCTTTAGGAAATTGTTCGTAGTGCCGATTTTCAGTTAGGAAGGCCCTAATAAATTTTTCTTCCTGTACTTTACCGCCATTGTGTCGCTCTATGTCCGGGCACTTCGATATTTTCAACAGACTGTCATGAAGTATAAGTCTGTCTGCATACTTCATTGAGCAAAGCTTGACGCAAACTATGAGTCAAATTAAGTGAATACTCCTGACTTTTGGTGGTTTGTTAACACTGGGTGTGACAGTAGAAATATGGGAGTGTAAATCTTTTTTACAGTCATGTTTAAGAAACGACAATTTATACGTTGAGTAAGAAATTATGAATACCATGCTATGACGCCGTGCTCTGTTAAAAAATATATATATTCTAATACAAAATATGATGAGCCAGTCTTTGACCAGGTGGCCCCTTGACGTTTCCAAGAATAACATATCACTATGTTTTTTCAGGTTTCGTGCGTTTGCAATGGTTTTCACAGTCTTGCACCGATAATCTATATATATATATATAATGGGTAATAGTTTCACTCCACACCGCAACGAACGTCATCGGCCTAAGAACAAGTCACAACACGGCCTGTTTGGGAATGAGGGATTGGATTTCATTTATGCGGGAATGAATTAAAACAAACGGTGCTATCGGTGAGCATAGAGAATGGCTGAGGATTACTGTTTGTGCAACGCCATATTGATATAAAGAGGTAATCTGATCCTAGATTCCTTAACAAAATCCACAATTACCACGCCGTACTGTCGGAGACGAGGAGCGGCTCTGAACAGACATTGTTCATTGTATCGTGTATTTATGTATTTATTCAGCACTGTAGGCCTATAGAATCACCATTTCCGGTGGCGGTAAAGCAAAAAGAAAATTGGCTTTGTCTGAGTGAACGGAATAAAAATATTCTTTCAGTAAAGTATTTATGGTGATAATGTGTGCATTCTTGACTTTCTGTATGATTATTTTGATAATCAGTCCAAATTCTGTTCATACCCAAATAGCCGGAGAATTAATCAGCCTTTTCTAACAATAAAATTTTTCTTCTGGCTAAACGAACATGATGTCATTGCAGCATCTGCAGGTAAGCGGACAGACGTTTTAAATTATTTACTGAAATCGAATCCAACATCAAAACGAAAAATTGTGTTTTGATCTTACAACAAGACAATTGCTAGTGTATGTACATGTGTGTGTTTGCTTAAAATGAAATATCTGTGTGATGATGATCATCTCCTGATATCTATAGAGAAAAATAGATTTATAGATATTTAACTACATATTTTCATTTACAAATTTTTCAGTTGGCATCGTCACAGTGCTAGCAACATGATTCTCAAATCAATCCATTCATTCTGAGAGTGAAACGCCTTAAATAATTCTATATACTTCATCTTCATAAAGGCACACACAATTTTTTTTTCACAGTAATATCAGTAATATAATTATATTTCTACCATTTTCTTATCCTTCCCAACACACAATTATTTCAGTTTCCTGGCTTTTTTAGCGCAGTACTTATCCCTAACAAAAAACTGTGATCCCTTCTCTGCCAAATTTGTTCTTTTTCCTATAATTATAACGGTGACACCATGCTCTCTGACTTCAGACACATGCCTGATGTTTATTTAAACAAAAGAAACCTGCACATAATCAATATGACGTCCACTTTTTCTACCCATGCATTTCCCGCATCCATTTTGTACATTGAGAGAGTTTATGTAAAAATAAAAAAAGAGAAAATTTAATTTCTTGTCGATAGTACATGTTCTCAAATCTAGTACAAGTGTATGTAGATAATTGACAGCACAAGCCGATACGTATCTGACCACAGACATTCGCGTCTAGCTCCAAACACTAACGTGAGCACTAGAGAGACGAAGAGAACTCATGCAAGACAAGGAAGACACTGGAAATCACAAGTCAATTACAGTGACACACAGTATTTCAATGGTAGGCCAGAGCTATGCTACTGTGATTCTGACTGTCAGAATTGCATGAAAAGTTTTTCTGCTTATCTTCCTGTTCTGTTAGCCATTCATATCTCATATAAGAGAGCCATTAATTTCGAGTTACTTTTTGGAACTGTAAATCTGTCTGAATCAGGTGTTAAAAGAAAAGTGTTATTATGCCCCGGCATCAGACTGCTGGTTTCCAGATGGTGGCAATCAAGAAGTGAAGTGAACTGACTTGAAATTCAGTGAGGGGAAATAGCCGATTCCCCAGCAACAATTTCTTCGTTGTCATCATCATCATCACTTTCTTCATCTTCCGTATCTTCTTCCTCCTTTTCACCTGCATCACCTTTATTGTTCTGTCCCTCTTTGTACTCCCGAAAACACCTGAGTATGCTGGTGGTTGTTTTGACGCGGTCTACGAATTGTGGGAGGGACAACTTGTCTATCAGGTTCCGGTTCCGACGTCTACGCACGTTCTCTGGTTGCCATGACGTCATAACTTCTTGGATTTCCTGTTTGACGTATTTCTTGAGGGCCCACGTGGTTTTGCAAGAGCCTGGCAGGATGGACTGTTTCTCCCGTGGGTTTCTCTTCATCTGTCTACGCATCTGGCGCGGATTCATAGTTCCTGTGTCCTCTCTCAGTGCTCGAACTTTCCAGTGAACAGCTCTGGGGAGGGGAAAAGGAGAGAGGAGATGAAGATGCTAGATTGCAGGATACCACAGTAGATTTGTGATTATCTAGTTTGAGTATGGAAGAAACGACATGGTTTTCAGTCTCGTCAATATATCGGATTATTTCTTATCAATTCATTACACAGATGTTGTATAGTTGGTGCTGTTGATGTAGTTATTATTGTTGTCACGGTTGTTTTCCGGTGGTGTTGATAGTGTTGTAAATGTTGATGTACTTGTGCTGTTGCTGTTGGTGTTTTTATTTTTGTTCAAGTTGTTGTTCTTGTTGTTCGTTGCCTAAA
The DNA here is from genome assembly GCA_039654565.1 of Peronia peronii. Lineage (NCBI taxonomy): Eukaryota > Metazoa > Mollusca > Gastropoda > Systellommatophora > Onchidiidae > Peronia > Peronia peronii. The sequence continues at coordinate 7,382 of JBCEWB010599350.1, read as the reverse complement.
GTGGTATTTCCTCACTCGCTTACATATTCTGCATGAGACTATGTTACTTACAATCCACCCATTCACATTAGTCAGGTCATCTAGGTGAGGCCAACAGAATTTCACATATCATCACTACCGTGCTTTAAATTGTTTTTGTTTTGTTTTTTCAAAATGAATGATAGTTGAAAACAGCGAGGAGAACTCAGAATGAAAGTAACTGCAACATTGCAACAAGGGAACAGGCATTTTATCGGGTAAACAATTTATCATTTCTGATTCATATCAATGTCTCTTACCGATAACTGATGTATTTAAAAACTGTTTAACTATTTACATTTATGACCTATAGTTTTGTGTTCTGCCTGTAAAGCCATGACAGTAAACACTAATTCGGATCAAAATTATGCAGTGAAATGCAAAATTTTAAACTGCCTCACCTATTAACACTTGTCATCAACTGTTCCCATTTCTTCTGATGTTCTAGACGGACGCTCTCGGGCATTTCCAAAGGCCGTATCTTCATGTCGACCTCTTTCCTGTGGGAGGCTTCCAGTGGGGGCAGCTCTTTCTTCCCACGGCTGGGCGGACAGGTCAAGGCCGAATTCAGGAAGAAACACCTGGGGACCTTGCCGTGGCTGGTGCTATTATGAACAACTACAGCAGCGGCTAAATTCTTGAATCTGGCTTCTCCTTCTCCTTTATCAGCGTTGTTCTGTACTGCCACAGCCTTTACGGCAGATCGAAATTTGTCCAAACCTCGTAATATAGAAGGCCTTGCTTTTTCGCCCTCGTTAACTGTCTCAGTTTCCGTATTTTCCGGGAATTTTTCAGCCCCACAGCCTTCGGCGCTGGAGTTTTCCTTCGTGGGTCGGTCAGTGACAGAACCTTGGGCTTGCTGCCGCTCTTCTTCTATACTTCTGAGATTCTTTCGTCGCGAGGTATGGACGATTAAGGACACGGCCGATAACCTCCGCTTGTTTCTCTCTTCTTCTCTCCTCTTCTTTTCCTGTTCCATTCTAGCCATTTCCTGATGCTGGTGTTCCTCGTACAGTTTTCGGAGTTGGAATTTGGTCAATGGCTTCCCTCCTCGCCTCTTCTTCATCAGCTCCGCCAGAATGTGGTCCAGGGTTTTCGATTCCTGAACCTCCGTTTGCTGATCAGATTCGGTGTCACTAGGGGTTTCATCGCCATCGTCGTTGGGCACATCAACGGCAGTTATGAAAACACCTCTCAAGATTTTCTTTGTTTCGGAAGAAACTTTAGTTTTACCAGCTCGTGGGCTTTGCAAACCTGAGTCATTCTCACTTTTCAGGACAAGAGAATCATGCTCGTATATGATCTCGTCCACGAGATTTCCCAGACTTCCGCCTCGATGTGTGCCTGCTACGGATGAAGAGGACATATTGGAGACAGTGTCACTATGTCTGAGATGATCAGAATTGTCGTCAGTGATTACGTTCAAAGCGGGAACGCTTCCTGATCGGGTCTTGTCCTGCCCGTCTTGCATCGCTGCAACCACATCAGGAATACTCCCCGTTCCGGAACGTCTCCGCGATGGGTTATTTCTTAGCCAGCTTTTGACTTTGATGTCACTAGAATCGAGCGAGGTGGCCAGCCCTTGTTGTGACTTTCTCCGATAGTCTGAAATCTGTAAGCTATGATGCTTCAGCACTGAGTCATTGTCCATAATGTCCTGCAAGGTCACCACGACATTGCCCGACATGGACATACGTCTTTGTTGTTCTCGCAGCTGCTCGACCTCGTCCAGTGTTCCTTGGAGTATCTCTGGCGTTTTCTTGGACAGAAGGCTCATGCTGTCGTAGTTACCTATTTGCTTCAAGGCCACCTGTTCTTCCTCTTCTTTCCTTGCTGCTATTTCTTTATTTATCTGAAAGTCAAAAACAATTTAAGTTGTCAGCATTCGAATAACCATTCTCCATAGGATTAAAGGTTGTTTGTCCTTGTTTTTGCTATTTTTGCTGCTGGTGGTGTTCTCACTTTTACTGATGTCGTTATGGTTATTGTCACTGTTATTGCTGCTATTGATGTTGTGTTTGTTGTTCTTGTTGTCAGAGTGATAGTGGTGGTGGTGGTAGAATAATTGGTGTAGCAGGGTGGGATGGACAAAGGGACAAGTATAATAACTGTGCAGCTGAAGTCTACTGGACGTTTTTCGCTACAGAAACATTAATTGATTTATCAGCTTAAAATATTGCATTTGCCTGTCTGTGTGTGTCCTTTGCATCACTATGCTTACAACTCACTGCATCACTACAATGCCAGGTGTTACTTGACCTAGATAGAGTCCCAATGTTTTCCTTCGCATTGCAAGAGTAAACATTGTTATTTTATCCTTTTTTCATTATTTCAATCCTTAATGCTCTTTCAGCCTTCGTATCTTGCAATATCGCCCGTCTTAGTCTTTGCCATATTAAACAGACATCGTAATATAGCGAATTATTCCTTTCGTGTGAGACAGAGAATAAGCACATTCGAGAATAGGTCACTGGGTTACTATAGATCGGTCATGATCAAAGAGCAGGTTGACCTACCCTATCTGTTTCCTCCCTCAGCTTTTTCTGTCTCTCTTTCTCTTCCGCATGACGTCTGAGTACAGGGTCAAATTTCTCGAAGGCGGTTAGACGAGCCACTTTTTTGTACGCTTTTAACTGGAACAGCTCATTCCTCACTTGCTCCAGCTCTTTCTGGAAAAGTCAAAGACACAGGACATTATAATACAAGTAACTAATGCAAATTCCCGCACAGTATGTATATATATTGGGGTTTTTTGTTGTTGTTGTTGTTGTTTTGGCTCACAACATACAAATAAAGAAAGAAAAAGAAGAAGAAAGAAAGAAAGAAAGAAAATAATTTTAACATAACAATATTTGTAATGAATAAATTATTTTTTAAATATTAGCTTTCGACAGGCTTAAGATTTTATTTCTCATGTTTTATATTTGTACAGTATTTTACTTCGCTTGCGCCTCTGTTCAAAAATTTATATCATCAACATAAATATGATTTAAGAAAATTGTGAACATGCGACAAATCACGAGGCAGATTGCATATTTACAAATACATGTATGTTTTGTTTTGTTTTTTGTTTGTTTGTTTTGTTTTATTTGTTTGCTTTTTTGTTTGTTTGTTTGTCTTTTTTTTATGTGATCGTGATGGTGCACCGTTTAAACTCAAACCGAAACCCGCTCAGTACCACCCATAAGCTCTTTGCAAATTATTATTACTTCGACAGATCCAATGGAGAGATTGCCTTAGTGTTCTCAGCTTCAAGGGAGGCATACTCGATGAGTGCCTGATTTGGAGCTCGAAACCTTGTCAATTTAACAATACCATGAATAATATGGATACATGTAACATAGATATTTATACTGCCCAACTCTCTAGCTGTTGATAGGGCCAACGCCTTGGATACCGAAATAAACATTATTTTAATCCTCGTGAAGTTGTTGGGAATCTCCATATGACCAGAGGTTTGGCTGCATAACAGCTGAAATCGGTTCGTAAACAATGGTGCGAAACTGAGGTTTTGTTTGGTTTTGTTCTGTTTTCCTTCAATTAAATATGCATGAACTATAACCCTATCTCTCCTGGTGCCTGTTTATCACTATCACTGTTGCTATCGTTTTAAAGAAGTGTTTTGAAATTCAGGACCGTCCACCTAGTAATTATCCAAACATCAAAAGGAGTGAATAACAATCCCTAGTAGAATTAGATGTAAGATTCTGCTAAAAATTAATATATATAATTTTCGAGCCTGATTAGCTCTTAATAAAACAAAGACAAACATATTAATAGATATAGTACAGTTGTTGGCTTTAGTTGCTGTCATAATAGCCTGAACAATAAGGAACCATATTGTATTAACTATTCATAGAGCAGTGTAATCCACATCGTAAACAAGAAAATCGGATGTGTCTATCACGGGACACAGTGTGAAAGCAACCAAGTCTCACCACCGTCACGAGATTCAGAGCTGACCCATTGTAGCCGCAGCCAATAAAGTGGATTATAAAACTCATAATGAGGTTTTCTAGCTAGAATTATATCCTAAGCATCAACTCGGCCCACACAGTTCCACACGGCATAATCAGGCTCTAAGAGCAATCCGCAGCCAGGTTTGAACAAGTTTATAGCTTTATTCCAGACCGCTGAAAAGCAGCATAGGAATGTTACAAGAAACAATACAATTGGTTAGATGGCTGTATAAATCGCACAACAATACAGGTAAATAAATATAAACTTTATGTTTTTTTTTCCAGAAGAAATCCCCTCTGTCAGTCTCTCTCTATCCTCTTCTCTTTCTCTCTCTCTCTCTCTCTCTCTCTCTCTCTCTCTCTCTCTCTCTCTCTCTTCCTGTCGGAAATCAAAATGAAAAGAGACCAAACGGTAGGCCCTAAACTCCTGGAAGAGATGCATGGAAAATAACAATAATAATTATACATATAACAACAACAACAAAACCAGTTACGAAAATAATGACACTTTGCACGGACCAGTAAAAGGCATGTAATAATATCAGACATACTTCGGTAATTCTTAGTTCTTCTTTTGCGTTCCAGTCCAGTCTTTTCAGGGTGTTCCTATATTTAGCGTTTTCCACGTCCATCTTGAACTTAACAGTAGAGATGGCATTATGGCTCATACGCAGCACGGGGTTAAAGTTCGCCTCCCAACTGTAGCGACCTTTAGGGTCAACCACCAGTTTGGGCATGGTTGGTAATGCTGACCTTCTTTGCTCTTTCTGTCTCTGTTGATGGCGTTATAGGTGTGTCCCTGGTAATAGGACGATAAAAAAAGATACAAAACTCTGTTAGTTGGTCACTGGAATTGATAGTGCGTCATTAGTAACAGGCCGATAAAGAAGGTAGAAAACTGTTGATTGATCACTGGAATTGATCGATGTGTCACTGGTAATATGACGATGAAAAGGATAGAAACCTCTGTTAATTGATCACTAACTGATAGGTGTGTCACTGGTAAGAGGACGATAAAATAAAGATATAAAACTGTTGATTGATCACTGGAAATGATAGATGTGTTATTGGTAATAGGACGATAAAAAAGACAGAAGATCTGTTGATTGATCACTGGAATTGAAAGGTGTATCACTGGTAATAAGACAATGAAAAGGACAGAAACCTGTGTTAAATGATCACTAATTAATAAGCGTATCACTGGCAGTAGGATGATAAAAAGGTAGAAAACTCTGATTGACTGATCACTAATTGATAAGTGTGTCACTGGTAACAGGACGATTTAAAAAAAAGATAGAAAAACTGTTGATTGTGCACTGGAATTGATAGGTGTGTTCTTGGTAATACTACGACAAAAAAGATAGAAAACTTTGTTGATTGATCACTGGAATCGATAGGTGTATCACTGGTATAAGCCGATAAAAAAAAAAGATAGAAAACTAGAGACTGAGCACTGGAATTGATAGGTGTGCCCTTGGTAATAGGACGACAAAAAAGACAAGAAGTATCAACTCTGTTGATTGATCATTGGAATCGACAGGTGCACCAGTGGTATAAGCCGATTAAAAAAAAAAGAAAAAGAAAACTGTAGAATGATCACTGAAACTGATATGTGTGCCCTTGGTAATAGGACGACAAAAAAGATAGAAAATCTGCTGATTGATCACTGGAATTGATTGGTGTGTCACTGGTATTGGCCGATAAAAAAAAAAAAAAAAGAAAACTGTTGATTGACCATGGAATTGATAGGTGTGTCATTGATAAAGGACGATAACAGAGATAGAAAACTTTATTGATTGATCACTGGAATTGGTTTCTGCCATTTTAAAAGCTGTGGTCAGCTTAAGTATGGCTTTTGTTTGAGGGACTCAGTCTAGCGAGTTCATGTTATAGTCTTATTGTTAGCTTATTCGTTGTTTTAAAAGAATGTGTTAGTTCCAATGATCAATTTCTTTACCTTATATTTGTTCGTAACGCGTTTGTTTTATTCTATTCTAAAATCTGGTATCTTTTACCTATTTGATTTGTGTGTGTGTGTGTGTTTTTTTTTTTGTTTTTTTTTTTTTTTTTTTTTTTTTGTTCTTGTTGTTGTTGTTGTTTGTTTGTTTGTTTGTTTAGTTTTTCTTTTGTCTGTGTGTGTGTGTCTGTTTTATTATTTATTTCTAAATGAAATGACTGGCAAGCTTATGATGTTTCTTTTGATTTTGTTGTTGTTGCTCGTGCTGTTGTTGTTGCTGCTGTTGTTCTTTTGGTTTTGCTTTGCTTCGCTTTTTTATTGTTGTTGTTTTCAGAAAAGTAAAAAGATTGGTTGGTCTGTTTTTCGTTTAATTTTGTTTTGAATTGTTTTATTTTGTTCATTGAAGCCAAGATCTTGATTGCCCTTCGTTATTTTTTTCATTTTTATTTTTTTCTGAACCTGTTGGTGGCGTTGTCAATTAATGTCTTTAAAACTGTTATCGTTCATTCTTCCATTCGTTCATCCATTTATTTATTACATTTTCAGTACTATTTATGTGAAGCTGTGTCATCTAGACACTATCTCTATCTTTTATAAGGTACGGTCAGGCATCTAGAACTAAGTAGAAAAGAGAAGGCGAAAATAGGATATGAATGAAAGAGAATGAAAAGATAAAGGGGCAAAAAAAACCATTCAGTCTTTTCTTTTAACTTGGGCCTTCATATTCTTGTTGTGAAATTTGTTTTACACTTGTTCTTTGATCAGATAGGCCACTGGATGTCAAGTCCGACTTCCTTTTTCACATTCACCCGAAAAACATTGGATGTTTAACGCGAAAAGAGTTGATCGTGAGACGACAAAAACGTGAGCTAAATAAAGAAATAAAAAGAAAGAAAGAAAGAAAGAAAGAAAGAAACGAAGAAAGAAAAGAGAGAGAAAGAAAGAACGAAAGAAGGGGGAAAAAAAGGCACTTCCTCCGTTTCTATATGTCACAAAACAATAATACAGAAATTTATAAACGTTATGTATTTGGACTGATCGTCTGGATCAAAGGGGCTCAGAAATAGCGGGAAAATATTCTTAGGAACTTGCACGACCTTCTACAACTTTTTTGTCTTTGTTTTGTTTGCTGTTGTTGTCGTTGTTGCTGTGATGTTGTTGTTTTCTAGTTTATGTTCTTCTTATTGTTGTTGTTTTGACAGCTATCATAGCTAGTTGCAATCATATTTATCTGTCTTTTTTCCTGCTCTTACGCCGTCTCATGTTGTAAAAAAGCAAACAAATGGTCATTCATTTAGCTGTCTACAAAATTTGGTTGCAACGAGCATCTCAGCCATTTAATTATTGAGAAGCAGTGTTAGTACTTAATGCAGTGATAGATAGATAGATAGATAGATAGATAGATAGATAGATAGATAGATAGATAGATAGATAGATAGATAGATAGA